>CM076577.1:457009813-457165092 GCA_034641835.2 Pinus albicaulis
GCTCTATAGAGCGATATTGGTGAAGAATACATATCGAACGAATTCAAATACTTCTGTAGTAAAGAAGGAATTCGGAGAGAACTCATAGTGCCTCATAACCCATAACAAAATGGGGTCACGGAGAGGAAGAATAAAATGATCGTGGGTGTTGAACGAGCGATGTTGCATGATCAGGGCCTACCAATGCACTTGTCAGTGGAAGCATGCAACACTGCGGTTTATGTGAAAAATTGTTATCCTCATAGAGTACTTGGAATGAGTACACCTAAAGAATCTTTTACCGGTAAGAAACCGAATGTTTCTCACTTTAATATTTTTGGCTCATATGTTTATGTGTATGTGACCAAGAACGCCAGGAAGAAGTTGGGGCCGACTGCTGAAGTTGGGATATTTGTGGGGTATATAGAAACACCCCATAATTATCGTGTGTATCTTCCAAACAGTCGAATGACTATGGTGCGATGGGATATAAAATTCAATGGGGAGAAAGCCATGAAGTTTTCGCTTGAGAGGGAGCTGGACTTGCATGCATATGAGGAACTTTTGGTTCCCAAAGATGAGTCTCTAGATGTGGATCAGCCACAGGAGGAGGTTCATGGAGTGGAGGAGTCCACTCATGCAAAGCCAAACATCAGAACTGGCAGAAGGTGTAGCACAAAGGCTGAGAGGCTGAAGCTTGACACGACATAGAATGTAGAAGTCCCTACTTCACAATGCAGACAGAGACAGTCTCCTAACCGATTCACTGAATACATGGCTTTCATGAGAAAATGTATTGTGACTGAGCCATCTTCCTTTTAGGAAGCAGTGCAGGACCCCACATGGGTAGATGCAATGGTGGAGGATTATGGCTCCATTGTCAAAAATAGTGCTTGGGAAATTTTTCCAAGGTCGGTCGATAAATCAGTGGTAGGTTCAAGATGGATCTACAAGGTAAAGAAAGTTGCTGATAGGATTGTTGAGAAATACAAGGCCAGATTTTTGGTCTGGGGATTTTCACAGATTGTTGTAAAACCAGCTCCAGAAATAGAAGAAAAGAGATATCGACGCCTTAGAAATAAGCCACTTCGAGGGGGCAACCTCAAATACATTACATGAATGAACAATTCTTGGATGATACAAATTACAAAACCTCCTTTCTATATATAAGAGTCCATTGGGCCACAATGTAATCCTAGTGGGGCCACAATGTAATCCTAGCCGACCTAACAATAATAATTTAAGGGCACAATAATAACAATATGGGGGTTACAAGGGTACAATAATAACAATAAGGGGGTTACACTAACAACAATAAGGGACTCTACTAGTAATATAGGGACCTAACATGCCCCTCTCCTTCAAAAAAGTGTTGTCCTCAACACTTGAGTAGCTCTGGGTGCTTCTGTATAAAATTCTCATCCTCCCATGTAGAATCTTCAGTGGGTAAGTTCTTCCACTTGATGAGATACTCTGAAATTGATCGATTCCATAGTTGTCAAGTTCTTTTTTCCATGATAGCTTCAGGTTCCAATATGATTTTTCCTTCCTCATCAAGTTCTGGCAATATTGTTTGAACTGGAAGATTTTCACCTATAACCTTCTTTAAGCATGAAACATGGAAAACTGGATGCACTCGCGAAGAAGCAGGAAGCTCCAATTTGTATGCGATAGTACCAATCTTTTGCAACACCTTGTAAGGACCATAGTACTTTGGAGATAATTTATTATCCTTCTTAGCTTGCTTGAGGGAAATTTGTTTGTATGGTTGTAGCCGTAAAAATACCCAGTCTCCTACATCAAAACTTCTCTCGCTACGATGTTGATCTACTTGTTGTTTCATTCGATTTTGTGCCAAATTCAGGTTGTCCTTTAAGAGTTGGAGAACTTCTTATTGATGCTCCTTTGGCTCTAAAATTGATAGACAAGAAACTAAAATCCATGTACTTGCTCCACTTTTTACAGAATTCCAATCCGATGCTCAGAGAGAGAGTTATGAGGATTTTCCCACGATAACCTCTTTGAGATGAAATTTGGGAGCCTGAAAAAGACCTAACTTCCACAGATCATATCTTCGAAAATATTGCGAACCAAGATCTAAAATTTTGCGAAAATGTTCCTCAGGGTTTTGGCTTTGATCTCTAAACATTTCAACCTGTTTAGATTAAATTCAGGAGCCTACAAAAATCCCTAACTTCCATAGATCATATCTCGAAAAATATTGCGAACCAAGCTTTGAAATTTTGTGACGATGTTCCTCAGGATTCCGACTTCACACTCTAAAAATTTCAGCTTCTTAACCTTCGTAGAAAAAGAGATATAGAAAAAATTCCATGATGACCTGTTTGGGGCAGCGAAACCCTAGAATCCAAAGCTCTGATACCAAATGTTGTGAAACCGGCTCCAAAAATAGAAGAAAAGAGATATCAACGCCTTAGAAATAAGCCACTTCGAGGGGGCAACCTCCAATACATTACATGAATGAAAAATTATTGGATGATACAAATTAAAAAACCTCCTTTCTATAGATAGGATTCCATGAGGCCATAATGTAATCCTAGCCGACCTAACAATAATAATTTAAGGGCACAATAATAACAATATGGGGGTTACAAGGGTACAATAATAACAATAAGGGAGTTACACTAACAACAATAAGGGACTATACTAGTAATATAGGGACCTAACACAGATTGAGGGGATTGATTATGAAGAAACCTTTGCACCTGTCATACGATATTCTTCCATAAGTACCATCCTTACTCTCTCAGCGCAGATGGGTTGGCATATTCATCAGATGGATGTGAAGACTGTGTTACTTAATGGGATCATTGAGGAAGAAGTGTACATTGAGAAACCTGAAGGATTTGAGATCTTCAAAAGTGAGTCGCATGTGTGCAGACTCAAAAGAGCATTATATGGGTTGACACAAGCACCCCATGCTTGGTACACTCAGATCGACAGCTATTTCGCCAGACTTGGCTTCACCAAGAGTGAGGCGGATGCAAACCTATACCAAATTGTGGTGGATGGTAAGCTTTTAATCATTGTTCTTTATGTTGATGATTTAATACTAACTGGTGATGAGAAACTGATACACTCATGCAAGGAGGAACTTGCAAAGGAGTTTGAGATGAAGGATATGGGCCTCCTTCATTATTTCCTTGGATTGGAAATATGGCAGCGAGATGGTGAAATTTTTGTGTCTCAAGGCAAGTATGCAAGGGAGATACTGGGTAAGTTTCACATGGATGGCTGCAAACCCATGGATACTCCTCTTCTAGGAAACTGGAGGAAAGAGGATGCTACATCTGGAGAGGTAGTGGATGCTACTGTCTATCAATAGTTAGTGGGTTCGCTAATGTATTTAGTAAATACAAGACCAAGAATATGCTATGCGGTGAACCAGCTTAGTCAAGTGATGGTTAAGCCTACCAAGCTCTTTTGGAAGACGTACAAGAATTTCCTGAGATATCTCAGGGGCACATCTGAGTATGGCTTATGGTACAGACAGATGAATGTGGTGAAGTTTCATGGCTTTATGGATGCAGATTGGGCGGGCAGCCCAACTGACAGAAAGAGTACATCACACTACAAGGAAAAGACCCTCTAGCGAAGGTTATAAAGGAGGTTTTTAGTGTTATAAAATTTTCTAAAATTGGAAAAAAAAATATGATACCACATCCGTTTCTGGGTATGGAGGTTTTGGTGGAGATTTTAACGAAAATTCAACACAACTAAAAAAAAGTGGGCGGCCGAAGGTTATTACGGATGTTTTTTCATTGGTGCGCTACTCTGGATTTAATGCACCGATGCATACATTCGGAAGGCGCCCTAGGGTGGTCTAGGGAGAATGCACCGAGTCGTTAATTTATAAAACAACACCGAGCGTAGTGCTGGTGATACAATGCACAAGGCCGTCCTAATTGGTCTTGGGATTTGAGCGGTGCCCATAGGTCGTATCAATGCACTGGTGCATATACCTTTACGATGCGCTGGTGTGCCATATCACAGAAAGGCACCGAGATTTATAATTGGTATCGGTATTCGTGTGGTGCACATGGATCGTATAAATGCACCGGTGCTTATAGATACATAAACGCCCCGATATGCAGTATCACACAAACACACCGATATTTATAACTAGTATCGGTATTTGTGTGGTGCCCATAGATCATAAACGCACCGATGCGTATAGACACTGGTGCATATAGAGACATAAACGCACCGGTTGACAGTTACTGACACGCATCAGTTTTCATTTTGGTTTTTTTTTTAGAAACATCGACCTGTGACAGTCCAATTATTGTGATTGTTTTAAATTCGTTATTCATCAAAATTCGACACATCTTATAACAATATTCATATTAATTACATTTTTATTAATGTATTTGAATGTGCTGTTTGGATTAATTTGTTATATCATATCAGAATTATTGTGGTTTTTAAAATTCATTATTCATCAAAAGTTGACACATATATATCTTATAACAATATTCATATGAATTGAATTTTTATTAGTGCATTTGAGAATGACAATGGAGAACACAATAGCGACAATGGAGAACGCAATAAAATAAATTAAAACATATTTTATGATTATATATATAATATATATGAATAAGACAGTCTTTATCATACAAAATGGGATAGTTAAATTCGTATCCCTTTGTCTTTCAATTGGGACACTATGTCCATTACATTAATCAAAATGTCTGATTTCACAGACATATTTCAAAAAATAAAACGCCTTGCTTTGATATCCAAACATCGTGATCATTATTCTTAGCTTGAATTGTTGTCACTGCTAGAGCTACTTCAATGACTTGGGTTATTTTCTGGAATGTTGTGTTCATGGCGTTGATTGTTTTCTTCTTCTTCACCTTCCATCTACAAACATAAAAATAAATTGAAATGAGTGTATATACATTGGTGAGAATAATGAAAATGCAATATTAAATAATATACATCAATGTAAATTGAAAAGAAAAATGGCGTACCATAGCAACAATTGACTCATAAACTATACACATTCTTTCAAAACCATGTACCATGCCATCTTTCAAAATTTCATTTGTTGGCGCAGTTCCATACTTTGTTTCCTGCAAGTTTTATACCCCAAAAAAAATCATATATTTAATATAAAAGATGTTTTTGTTCTATTAATTATAGATAGAGCTAAGTAAAACAAGATCGATAGATTCTTACAAATTCCACAATTAAATTCTGATATGCCAACATATACTCACAACCCATATTTAACCCAATTTCAATCAATTCTTCTGATGGTTCTTCTTTGTATGTTAGCACTTGTTTGAATACATTCAATTATGATTTTTGTAAAACAACTTAAAAAATACAAAAATGAAATCTAGTTAAGTTGCTATAAGGAAGTAACAATTACTCACAAACTTAGAGATCAACCATTTTCTTCCTTGTCGTCCTGTTTTATGTGCTGAATGGGTTCCATTTTCTTTTCTTTTCTACAAGAAAATTCCTGAAAATTAATATTTAATGCTAAATTGTTTATTTATTGTACCTAATGATCGAAAAATTCAATGATTACATATTACATTTGAAGCACATTGTTGTTGTTGGAAAGAACATCTATACATTCATTCCACAAGATCCCTCAAACTTTTGTAAAAGTTTTTGTCCATTTCGTTAACTTCCAGCACCACTCCAGATGAGCTAAGGAGCAATTGATTTTCATTTGCATGTTCTATTTTTTTTATTTTATTATAACAACATTCATTTTCTGAGTTGTTGGTCTCTATAGAACATTAAACAAATGTAAATTAGTAGACTGTTTGACACATGTTATCTAATAATTTTAATTATATTATTAATGATAATTAAAAAAAGAAACTCATATTGAATCGATAGTATTTTTTCATTCACCTGATTCATCCTTTTGCAATTTTTCCATTAAAATTTTACGCTCTTCTCATCCTAGATAAAAAATAATCATATCGAGCTTCATCATTTTGTGGCTCTACATGATACACAGTAAACAATACATATTAGTTAAACTTACATATAGTTCAAAAATAATATTTTTTATAAATAATTTACAAAGAACTTGCCTTTTTTCTTTTCTTGATGTGTTAACAGTATTTTTGTTACTTGATCTCTTGTCAGACATTTCTTTATCAATCTGAAACCTGTATCATATCATTCATTAATATATTTATAAATAAATTTTCATCTTTTCACATAGAAAATAAATCTCAAGACACCGGTGTGCCTTTCATGAGGTCCGCACCGCAGCCGGTGCATGGGGATATTAACAACGCACAGCAAAAAAGTATAATAAACCGTACGGTGCATTTGGTATTATAAACACACCGCAAAAATAGTGTAATACACTGTAGGTGCGGGGTGTATTATAAACGCACCGCAAAAACGGTGTAATACACCGTAGGTGCTTGCCTAGTTAAATGGAGTACCGGTGCCCTTTTTCAGATTTGGTGAACGGATTTAGAAAAAATGTTTTCATTTTTTTTACTATAGTACATGTGCAGTGCGCTATATAATATAGTGCACCGGTGCGGGAGCGTACGCAGGGCACACCGATAAAGAAAAATCCATTTTTTCAAAAATTCACGCAATGACCGAATGGATTGGGATCTGACTGTGCAAGTCGTCCCATGGGTTGGACGTCAATCTAAAATGAAAAACCCTAATTCTGAAATCACAGAAACAGGGAGAAGAAAGGGAAAAAACAAAAAATGAAGGGTTTAGGGTAAAAATGGATAAAACTGTAGAAAAAAGTAAAAAAAAGATCAAATTTAATCACGAGATGGTTTCAAATTCTATGATACAGGGTTTGAATCACCAGAGGTTTGGTGTTTAATTATCTGAATACTTTTGTTCGAACGTATTTCGCTGCTCCACAGTGCCTTCCTGCTCTCTTGCTCCAGGTCTATCTCCTGCAAATATCTGACTGAAAATTTGAGCAAAAATAGTGAAATAATGAAAAGTGTTTAGTATTTAAAGAATTATTTTATGAAATTAGATTTGCGAAAATATTTTTCCGCCCATTTTTCAAATTACTGCTTTTTTTTCACTTAACGAAAATAGAGTTGTGTTTTTTTTATTTGTGTTTATTCGTTATCGGTGCGGCAGAGAGAACTTTACACATTCTGGTGCACTTATCTTCTTAACACACCCCGGTGCATCGTATTAATATGACGCACCAGGGTGTGTTAGGAAGATAAGTGCACTGGACTGTATAAAGTTCTTTTTTTTTTATGTAAGATCATAATAAAATAATGATAATTATAAAGTACATGAATTTATTTTCATTATTTTCTAGACTTCATTATGTTACAAAAATTCGTATTATTCTAGATTTGTTATTTTACAATTATTTACAAATTTACAAATTTAAATATTTTAATAAAATCATTTCACATTAATACAATTAAAATTTTCACATTAATAGAATTAAAATTTTACAAATATTTTACATAAAAGTACAATTACAATTACAATTAAAATTATAACTACTATTTTACATTAATTTCACATACATGAATTACGATTAGAATTACAATTACAATTTTAATTTTACATAGAATTACATTTACAATTTTACATAGAATTACATTTACAATTACAATTACAATTTTACAAATATTTTACATATAATTCAATTAAAATTACAATTTTACAAATATTTTACATACAATTCAATTAAAATTACAATTACAAATACAATTACAATTTGAGAATTTTACATACAATTACATTTACAATTTTACATAGAATTACATTTACAATTACAATTACAATTTTATAGATATTTTACATACATTTCAATTAAAATGAAAATTACAAATACAATTACAATTTTAGAATTTTACATACAATTACAATTACAATTACAATTTTACAATTTTTCATCTATACAATTACATTCATTTCAGAATAAATTAAATATTACAATTACAATTAAAATTTTACATTAATAAATATTTTACATACAATTACAGTTAAAATTACAATTAGTACAAATACAAATACAAATACAATTTTACAATTTTACATACAATTAAAATTTAAATTACAATTACAATCACAACATAATATTTAATAAATATCATGGTCATTTAATATTAAATTAATTAATAAACATCATCACGGTCATGATAACCATTGTACAAACATCATATTCGACTAATAAACACATTCAAACATCAAATTAACATTATATATTAACATCATCACAACACGAACATCAAATATACATCTCAATATGTCAAATAACTCATGCTATCACATATACACATCTATCTACAAGCTAAACATTAAAAGAACATATCTAACATGACCTAACAATATACGCCACGTCATGATGATCACCAACATGAAAATTAAGTATAATTGCAACATGAACATAAAATACATGGACCATATATATATATATATATATATATATATATATATATATATATATATAACTGAATAATGTTAAAAATATACAACTGTAATATAAATGTCATAGATCAGGCATTGGTGGTAGTATAACAACATCAAAAGAACTACAAGTGGATGTCTGCTCAGTAAAGCTGGGTGCAACGTCGACAGTCGATGGTAGAGCCTGCTTATGATCATGATCACTAGTACTGATGGATGCATCCGCTGGTGGTAGTACAACATCAATATGAGCAGTAGTAGTGGAGGCCTGTTCACTCAATAGTGCAGCCTCAGCGGTCGATGGTCCAACCTGCTCATGATCATGACTAATACTGATGGATGTTGCAGGCTGCTGACTGGATGTGGCCGACGGTCCAGCCTCATCTCCATGATGACTATCAGATGCTGCCAGTGGTGCCTCATGCTCATCAGGCGCGCTGTGAGGTGAACGATCATGAGATTCATGTGAGTCGCTGCTCACAGACTATCCATCATGTGCCACGGCTCAAGTACCCCTATAGCTACAAACAATCCTCCTCAGTCATGTAATAGCTTTCATAGCTCCTACGGCATGCCGCATTAAGTTGTACATGTCACGCGGCATGCCTCTCCACATCTGTAATAGCCTAGCATCGACCTGTATGTATCTATAATGAGCGGGCCTGATGCCTGCATCAACAATCAATGCACAGAGTTGGTTTCCCAACTCCATCCTATATCTAGTATCAAGTCGACCACGCCTAGCAAAAGGCGACACCAGTGCACCATGAGCAGGAGCATGTCTCTCTGTTGCACCTGCCTCATCCTCATCATCATGATCAACCTCAACATTAGGCATGTCCTGATCGTCATCATCAGGATCCACACCTGGATCATGTGGTGGACCCAGCATCTCCTTGCCATCAAAAGAGCGAATGTCTGCAAAATATATACAATTACACAACAATAATTAGACAATTTCATTACACAATTTAATAAAAACAAGTTAAAGAACATGTTAGAATAAATATAAATAAAATAGTAATATTACCTCTATCATCTGGCGGCTCATCAGCTGTGAAGAGGATGTTGGGGCACCCTCGCCAATCTAAGCCAGCATAAGGACATGGGACCATAATGAAGGGATGCAGCCCGTCAACGCTGGCTAGTAAGTCCAGTGAATCATGTGATATCCTGGCTAGAAACAAAATATCTCCCCTCTTGGGCATCATTTGCTCCCACATATGCATCTGGGCCTCAAACATCGGCCTATGAGGCTGTCGAACAAAACTAGGTCTCACCTCTAGAAACCTCTCAAAAAATAAAAAAAACAACTCTGAAGCAAAATGGAAGTTGACCCTCCCTTGTGCATGAGCATGACATCTATCTAAGGCCATACAAAACTTTCGCAAAAAAATGGCAGACCACCTGACAAGTCATGGTTGTTGTACTAAAGAATCAACATAATATAAAAGCAAGCAACTAATGCATTGCCCGTCACTGGTGTTGTGCGAAATGGTCGAAATGATAAGGGAGAAGCATTGCACGTCCTGTCTACCAAAATCACCTATACATAACTGACCTCCAGGTACCTAAAACTCTGAAGGAGACAGTACATGTGCTCCAATGTATCTCTGGGAGTAAACTAACTGACTCCCTGCTACACAACCAGCTGGCACGTCTGGGAATGAGGGAAAATCCACCCCTCTCCTCGATAGTCCTGTAATAAAATAAATATCCTCCTCAGTGGGTGTGTACCACTGGTCAGGACCAACCTAGAAAGCTTGTTGGTGGGAATTCCACTTGCAGATAAGATATCTCAAAAACACATTATGGGCCTTTAGGGAAGTAGCCTCCTCATAGAACTTGAGGAGGCCTACCTACCTAAGGATCACCTGGGTATCTGCAGTAATAGGGCGAGGGTATGCATCTTTCTCCTTTTCTCTCTAAATCATTTCCATATTAAATAATTTTTTTATTAAAACAGACATGTATTTAGGAATATACATATATATATTTTTGTTTTGAAAAAAAAAAACAAATAGACAAGTCGGTGCACCAAAAAAATAGTCATGCACTGGTAACGGTGCATCTTAAGAATGTAGCGCACCAGTGCCAGTGCCCCTAATGAAATACAATGTACCGGCCGCAACGCAGCTGTCTATTTTTCAAGCACCGTTACCTTTATCAAAGTTCACAATAGCAGTGTGCTGACTGAAATATACGCCCTGGTGCGTATAGTCGTGTCAGTGCACTGACTTCTGGACAATTACATAGTCGATGGTGCGGTCTTTTACCCGCCCGCACCGTTGAACCTCTCAGAATACAGAATGCAGTGCACTGACATACACCAGGGCGGATAATTTTGTCAACGCACCGCACTGTGATTCCCATGGTCAATGGTGTGGCTGGATAAATGAGCGCACCGGCTTTTATTTTATTTTTTTAGTTTAAAATTATTCAGGGCGCCTTTCGGTACTTCCCCGGAAACAGTGCGGATACCATTAGCACCGGTGGCGGTGTGGCCTGTAAATTTTATAGGTAGCACCGCTATCCGGTGCGAGCCGAACAGCTCCAGCGCACCGCACGACAAATTTTTCTTTTTTCTTTTTTAATGGTTATTTTAAAGGTTATTTCAATTTCTAATCCGCTAAAAGGCTTAATTATGGAAAAACTAGAAAATTTCTTGCACATTTCGTTGTCGAGGAGGCATATTGGCTGTAAAATTTATAAAATAAAATTTTCCCATCGGTTTTCAAAATGCAAGTTGGAGATTGCTAGCCAATGTAGAGTAGTAGTGTGTGCAATGGGTGCAATGAGAGCACTGATGTCAGGGTGGCTCAAACAAGGGGAAATGGCACTGGTGCTTGAGAGCTCTGGAGCACTGAGAAAAGTGGAAAATGAGGTTTTTTTGCCATAATTTTTTTTATTTAACCCTGTTTGGGTGCACAGGGTTTTATAGGCGCATCAGTACGCTTACCTACAACCGCACCAGGCTGTGTCAAATTTGGTGTGTTGTTTATAATGCACTGGGGCGGTGCCCTAACACCGCACCAAGACATTTCATTTTTGGCATGGAAGTTTGATGATGCACCGGGTGGAATATCCGTAAAGCACCGGGGCGAAATAGTCATAAAGCACCGATTTTTTGGCCTTGTTTTTTTTTTGTGTAACGCTATTCCGGTGCGTGCGATTTATAGGCGCATCGGTGCTCTTGGATAAGAACACACCAGCATGTTTCTTTTTTTTGCGCGGTGTTTTATGATGCACCGACGCGGAAGTGTGTTGAAGCACTGGTGCATTACAGTAATAGGATGCCCCGGAGGTGTGTGTACATTGCGCACGCTGCTCGGTGTGCCAATATTTCATGCGCACCGGTGCGTTCTATGGTAGGGTGCGTACTGATAATTGAGAGCTCAGGACCATTGGAAAACTGAAAAATCCAGGTTTTTGCCGTAATTTTTTTTTAATTTAACCCTTTACCGATGCACGTGGTTTATAGGCACACCGGTTCTATTTCTTACAAATGCACTAGTCAATTTGTGTTTTGGCACGATGTATTATGATGCACCGGTGTGGTTGCTTTCTACCGCACCGAGTGGTTTCGGTTTTGGCGCGGTGTTTTATAATGCATCGGCGTGGAAGAGTTGTCACGCACCAGGCGGGTGTGTATGGAGTGCACGATGTTCGGTGTGCTAATGTTTTGGTTCGCACCGGTGCTTTCTCGGTTCCTCTGCACCGGGGCGACATTTAATGATAAGCACAACGAGAGGAAAACATCCACAAAACCCTCCACCCGCCAACTTCCTCTAGTAACCTCTGCTAGAAACGGATGTATGGAGTATTTTTCTATGGGGTTCCTCAAAAACATCCGCTAGAGGGTCTTTTCCTTGTAGTGTCAGGAGGGGTCTTCAGTATCGGATCTAAAGTTGTTTCTTGGTACAACAGGAAAAAGAGATCCATGGCACTCATTTCAGTGGAAGCATAATACATGGCAGCAAGACAAGCTGTATGTGAGGCTATCTGGATGAGAAAGATCCTGGTTGGTTTGTTTGGTTCTCATTTAGATCCTATAGTGATTCATTGTGATAATCAGAGTTGCATTAAACTTTCAATTAATCCTGTGTTTCATGATAGATCTAAGCATATAGATATCTGGTATCATCACATCAGAGATTGTGTGCAATGGAAGATCATGTTTCTTTAGTACATTCCTATGGAAGATCAGGATGTAGATATTCTGACGAAGGCACTCACCGGGAGAAAATTTGAATACCATAGAGACAATATCAGGGTGAAGGATAATCCCTTTCTTGTTGAGAGGGAGTGTTGAGATTCAACAAGATGATGATCCTAGTGAAAATTAAGCACCTACACTAGGTGGGGCCTGCAAGCTATATTTAGGTGTATGTCTATTTTTAAAATGTTGAGCAAATTCTATTTATAGTAGGATTCTATTTTTAGAATGGTGAGAAAATTCTATTTATAGATGAGATTCTATTTTTAGATGAATGGGAAAAGTCTATTTATAGATCGCATGTCTAAAAATAGAATGCATGTCGGTTATTATTATATCTTAATAATAATTGGATAATAAATAATAATCTATTCTCTTGAAGCACTTGATTTCAGTTAACTAATGTGGCAAACCAGTTAACTAAAGGAATTACGAGTTCTAAGGTTGGTTGGTGGGACATGCAAGTGGACTTAGTTGTAACTGAGTGATACAAAGTTGTAACAGAGTTGGATGTGTAGTTATGTGAGTTGTAAAGTAGTTTAACTCAGTTAAGTGAGTTAAACTCAGTTGTGCTAGTTGTAACTAGTTGTAACTAGAGATACGCTAGCGAGATATCAGTGAATTAAATATTAAATTAATTCACATGGAGTGATCTCACATGCAACTGAGGATTTACTACTATTAATTACATGCATGTCAGATCCAGTGGAGACCGAGTTGAGAGATAGGTGAAAGGGACAGTTTGAATATCTGTTGTGACTTTAGTGGGTGCACTCATGCAACCACACATACATTGGAGATGCCAATGAGGATTAGACAGTCAAGGCAAGGTAGTATCTCATTCATTCAGGGATTGTGATCAGCACGGATTGCACAGTGGAGGCAGGTTGTCAAGATGCAGTAAATTGGTGCATGAATATTCCAATTTTTGTATGACAGTGTGAGACGATTGTACATTGTATTGAGAGCTCTTGGATTAGAGTTTTGTATGAGATTGTTTCATGATCCATGATAAATACATAATATATGATAGTGAGGTTTTTAGCTTTATGATTTCCCGGTAAAAACATCTGTGTTACGTGTGATTGATCTTTCTTCATGTGTTTGCGATTGGCAATTAAAAATACACAAAGATTTTAGTAGAAGGATTCTTTATTTAACAGTGGCATATAATTGTTAGATCAGAGGAATCTAGGCAATACATAATTGTATTAAAATTTCTACAGACATTGGGGCAAGTAAAATGATGGATCCTCCCACTAGTCATCCTCCTCTTCCTAAGAATTAGAATGAGCATCCAGATGAGGATCTTCGAAATCGGAATGAACACCTTATCAATTTTCGAATTACAAATCCCTTCACTTATGAAGCAAGCAATGGGTTAAAAAGAATGCATATATATATATCTATATATATATATATATATATATATATATATAGTAAGATGAGTGCAAAATTTATTATTATTATTATTATTATTAATTAATTTTTTTTATTTCAAAAGAAATTAAAAAAGAAAATCTAAATGAATTTTATTAATTTTTTTAATATTTATATTTATATTTTTGTTAATTTGTTTTATTTTCTAATTAAAAAAATGAAATTAGAAAAATTGAAATAAAAAAACTTAAAATTTAGAAATCTCAAAAAAAAAAATTCCTAAAAATTATTAGACATCATTTTTCAGAAATTGAATACTCATTAAAAAAAATTAAAAATAATGTTTTTATTTTTATTTTTCCTACCTACTCTACGCTAATTAAAAATTAGAAATTAGTTATGTGTAGTCAAATAGCCAATGTAACCATCCATGCAACAGTAATAAAAATATATTCATTGTCAATTGCGCACATGAAAAATGAAAATGTGCAAAAATAATCGAATATATTTGTTGTGACTGTAATTTAATTAAATAAAAACAAAATGATTGATCTAACCTCATACTAGTTTGGAATCATTCTTTAATAATATTTTCGTAGGAGTGATTTTCCTCCTTCAGATCATGCCGCCATTCCTTTTTGTAGTCCTTAATCTCCTGTTTTTCTATTTGTTTTTCATCAATTTTACAGGATTTTTCATATGTAGATTCATTCTCTTTTGGAGGAGTATTTAAGCTTTTCGCAACTGTCAAGATATTATTTTCATAGTAAGAGGAGATCCAAACTTCTGCTAGGATCTGAGTGAGTTGTTCCAAACTTATACTCATTGTTAAATCATTTTTAAAAACACTAACAATCACTCTTCACAGTTGCAGAAATCAAACACTCTTGCAAAAAAATTCAAAATTGTAGAAATTAAACACACTTGCAGAAATTGAAATTCACACTTGCAGGAAAAAGTAAACTATACCTCAATCCATTGTGCTTCTCCGGTAACAGCGCCAAAATTTTGGGCGAAACTATCATCGTCAAATAATTTCCCTAACATAAAATATCAATCTGAGGGTTTCGTAGACTTACGAAGCACATGCACTGGAAATGCAGGACTTAAGTTAAACTGGCGTAGTCTAATGCTTTCGTCTCTGATTCAAGATGCAGTAAATGATGGAAGAGGCTCCTAAATTAGGAGAACCTGGTCACCCTTCCCCATATTACTGTCCTTAAAAAGAGAGACTAAAGAGCACCAGTTTGTGATGTGTAGAAAGCGAGAGAAGAGGCTCCCAACTTAGGAGATCCTAATCGTCCTTCCTAAAAAATTCTACTCCAACAACATTACCACCACATCATATCAAAAACCAAAAATGTGCAATTTTATAAGAGAAAAACAACATGTGAAGAATAACCCTGTGTCAACATATATTAATGATGAAGAAAAACAATGAAAGATTACAAAACCAAAACTTTATTCTAGACACTAATTCTCATCACTATCATATCTCTATTTCTATATTCCATCTTCTACCATCTATCCATTATATTACAATACATATCCCAATGAAGAGAGAGCACTCTCTTTTATACATGAGTGCTTTGAAAACAAGATAAGAAACTCATAATTACAAATCCACTTTTCTCTCAACCAATATCCCTATAATTACAAAATATAATCCCTTCAAATCCTCAATCATCTCACAAATCTTGGATGAGATATGTTATCGAAATATCCATGATCTTCTCCTTGTAATAAGCTTGAACAATTATCCTTTGAATTCTTGAAATAGTGGAGGAAATATTTGAGAAGCTTTCCAAATATTCCTACACATTACAAATCTCATCCACATTTGAGATATTAATGAAATATGTTAATTTTCCAATAATTAATCATAAATTCCCTTATAATATTAAAAATAAATAAATTGGAAAATAATGAGGTGAACCCATGGAAATGGTATGATGAATGATTAAATGAGGTGATGGAATGTGAGAAATGGTGAGGATAAACATGATGAAAATGCGACAATTACGAGACCCAACAATGAGGATGCACAATTTTGAAAGAAAAGAGACCAAAGATGGTCTAATTGAGATAATCAGGTCACTAAACAAAAGAGAACAAGATCAAATTGAGTAGAGAATGAAATCTAGAAGGGTAAGACACACTAACAATTAATGAAGGGAAACCCTAAAACCATTTACGCAGAAACCGACACGCCTATGAGGCTGCACCTCGCCCTGGAAGAGGATAAGTGCTTCTATGTCAAAACATCTCACGCTGATCAGCTCGTCTGTCAGAGAATCAACAACGCCGATCAAGGAAAATGACAAAAAACAAAAAGGTTTGTTCAAAGAAATCTAGGCTTATCACTTTAGAAAAGAGATCAATGACTATAAGTAGACACAAAATCTAGAAACAAAGGACAGATAGAAATTCAAGAAAATATGGACGAAAAATCAAAATCTCAAAGAGTGGAAAGAGACTAGAGGCAATGACTCCCCAGTGGAGTCGCCAATTCGTTGTCTAGGTAAATCCTTTCTGTAGATAGATACAATCCCTCTAGTCCTAGGGTGGTTCTGGCAACAAAGGGAACAAGAAAATACCTACTTTCCTAAATTATAAATGAAACATAGATCGAAGGAGATGGCCTACCTCAGTCTGATGCTGCGATGTTACTCCTCGTCGAAGCTTTTTGGTTTTTTTCTCTTCCAATCATGATCTTTGCTGCTACCAGTGTACAATTACCTGCACAAGTGACCAAAATACAACAAGAAACATAAAAGTGCAACATGCATATAACAAAAATATTATATCTAGTTGATAAAGGAATGCTAGAATTATTATCATAAACATGGGGAGGAATGAATAATAAATATCAGTTGTATCATATTATTAATAAAAGAGGAGCTACAACCTGCGCCTTGATGTCGAAGCTCTCCTTTGGCAGGTCTGAATTCGAGCACGTCTCCAAAGAAATATTTTTCAACTCAGTCTGAGAAGGCTGAGGGTCTCAACTCTCTCCTTCAATGCCAATAACAATCTTCAAGCCTTTATTTTCTATTCTTCTCTTCTTTTATGTTCTAACTAGTAGAGGCATTGGAAGGTGACCAATTTATAGTGATGGAGGAGGGGACATGGATCCACTTATGATTGGAGAAAGTCTTATCTCCTTGGGTGGTTTCTCTTTTGTAGGAACAAGAGGCCCAAGGGAGGAAGCTCGACCATATCCTAATCAACAAACATCTAGCTCTCCACTCTCAAAGCTTCTATTTTATCAAGCTTCATTTCCATTTTAAAAAATATTCTAGAATTATATCGGCACAGTTATGAGGTCCGTACTAGCGATGATCGACGCTGGTCACAGGCTAGGGATGGGCCATAAGCACTAGTGAGACATAGAATTGTCACTCTGCTCCAAAAAAAATAGGTTTTTATGGAGCTACTCCAAAAGTGATCAAAAGAGATATTGATCTTCAGACTGTAAGGGATCCAAAGGCATGTTTTCATTGTGGAAAAAGTACATAGGAATCACTGTAGGGGTTCTCAAAGATTCGGGAATAGGGAGTACAAGGATAGTGACAAAATGTTGTCTAACAATGGCGTCTAAAAAATCATTCCAAGTGGTTACGGTCGAGAAAAGGGAAGGTCCCCTCTCATCCTTTTGCTCATAGTAGGTTTTCCACCAGTCCTTGACATGGGGGGCGACTTTGAGGAGTGAAAAAGTAATCTTTTCCCGATTGGAAAAGTCATGAACAAAGAAATATCCTTATAATAGATTCAACGATCTATTTAGGGCATTTGCATCTATTTGTCCCTCAAATATGGGAATTTCAAAGTGTGTGTGTGCCTTAAAATGAGTGGTGCCTCCAGAGTGGCTTCTAGATGAAGATGTGTTGCAGGTGGGTAGTCGTTGAAGGATCTAGGAAAAGTTATCCATCATCGCATTCCTTTGTTTCTCGATGGCCTCCTCAAGCAATATTTTCATAGGATCTCTTGCTCCCTCATCTTTCTTTTCTTCCACCATGGGAGGTCATCGGTGTTTGTGAGGCTAATCTTGCAAAAGTTAAACAAGATCGATCTCTAACTCCTTATACCCCAACCTAGTTGGGGACATGCAAAGAAATATCGAGAAAGAGCAAACCACTCTGATATCACTGATCCAGACTTATATAGGAACATAATAAAAAATGCTTACAGACAGAATGGAAAATAAACTAGCTTGAGCGATGGTAGCTTATCTCTTAGAAGAGATGTGGAGGCTACATGCCTTTGACCCCTATTACAATAAGGCTCAAAGGCCTATTTATTATTGAGAAACAATGGAAAACCCTAAACATCTAAAAAACTAACCCTTAGAGATGAAGCGCCAAAACTATGGGCCCCGTTTGGGTACATTGGTACATAAACTTCTCATGGATGTAACTTTGGTATACGATATTCTTTTGACACACACAATACCTTGTTAGAAATATCTATCCGAGGAATATAATTTTAGAGTGACCAACATGGTTTCAAGACCCATTTTAGTCTAGGTTTTCCCAAAAAACGTCGCTTAGGGCCTCAAAAAAACTCTGGAAGTTTAGTACCCGAAAAAGTGCCAAAAATAGTAAACTGTGTTATAATTAAAAAAATAGAATAGTTTAAATAATCAATGGTGGGTGTCCAAGTGGAATAGATGAATGACCACCAATATCCACTTGGATCATTCCTCCCCCCTTAGGAAGAAATGGTCCCCATTGCATTGATTTCCTCCACGAGATAAGGAAACTTTTGTTGAACTTGGTCCCTAGTGAGCCACTTGCCTTGGTGCAGGATTTGGACAGCTTTGACAACTTGTAACAACTGGATCTTTTGTTTTTGGGTGTTTTTGATTTGTGTGTCCATGATCTGATCATTTGTCTACACAATGGATCACATTTCTTTATCATAGGTGGGATACTTACATACTGTGTCTGAAAGTGTATCACTGTGATATGCCACTAGATGCCCCTGCTGAGTAAGTACTACCCCAATAGCATAGTCAGATGCATCTATATCGATCTCAAATGGTTTTTACAAGTCTGGTAATGTGAGCACTAGTGTAGAGTAGAGGTGATTCTTCAACTATGTGAATGCCTTTTGTTGAGATTCAGACCAAAAGAATTTTTCTTTCGCTCCTCCCTTGGGGACTTGACTCAAGGGCCAAGTGATACGAGAGAACCCCAACATGAACCTGCAGTAGAAATTGGAAATACCCAGAAAGCTATGGAGCATTGTTATATTGTTTGGGGCTAACCAATCTCGAATGACCTAGATCTTGGCTGGGTCCACATACACCCCTTGTTCATCAATAATGTATCTTAGATATTAAACCTGGGTCATGCAAAAATTTCGTTTCTCCAAATTGGCACACAACTTGTGTTTCTGTTGTTAGCACTGAAAATGTTAATGGTGTAATCACCATTGTGTCACTGTTTTCAATTTTTTTATTGTGTCCTAGTCCATGTCCAAAGTTTGAGTCATTTCCAATAAAGGTTAAAAAGAGTGCCAACATTAGGGTATTTTTAAGTGAATATATGTCATAGTGTTTTAGAGTCCTAAAATAAGTTAAAATCTCTAATTTGACTTATGTTAGTGTTGAAGGTTAGTCATTGTTTGGGTAATAAATTTGTAGTCATATGGTCTGGAATAATAGCTACCTTTGTTGCAATTTTGTTGTCAAACAGTAATGTAGTAAAGGGCAACTATTTCTCAGAAATGAAAGTCATATATTCCACACAATGAAAAGTGCAGCTATTTCACTAAGATTTTGGTTATCTCAATAAAGAGGCTACAGGTAAACAGAAACCACTCCTCCAGCAAGAAGTTTCAGTTTTCAAAGCAGGAAAATCAAGACTTCATGGACAGTATTGCAACCAGAGTTCTTTAAAAGCAAAGTGTTGCCTGAAGAAAACAGATTGACCAGCAAAGTGGGAGATCCGAAGAAGATCTGTGTGCAGGATGAGCAGACAGTCATGATCCAATCGCAGATCTGAAGGGAAAGAGATCCAATGGCAATGCGGGAGCACAAATTGCACAAGATTTATACCAAGGAGTGCCCCCGCAAGCAGTCTCATTAAATCCACTCACCTGCAAATCGATGGTTAACATTAACTGCAGGAACACTCTCTTCAAATTCAAAAAATTTCTTAAGTTCCCCCGCAAGTGGTTTCAAGTTTCAATAAAGGACATTATGTAGTGATATCCGGAGCCCACGCCCTTTAATTTCAAATCATAGAAAGCAGAGAAATGGTGCATTTTCCTCAAAAGAACTTAATGGTTTTGGAGGAGTCGCAAAGGGGAAAATCATTAGTGGAAATTTGAGGTCTAAAATTGGACTCCTAAGGAAATAGTAAAATAATAGTTAAACCAATAAAATAATATTTATGAATTTGAAATTCAATTTTTGCACAACAATCCATGTATCCATAGTTAAATTCAATTCAAAAGTTGTACCAAAATAAAATTAATAAAAAATATGTATTGATGTGACTATAAATAAGAATGATATTTTCAAGAAAAAGTCATTATCATTGAACAACTAATGCATTTGTCCTTTGTACTTAAACTTAATATAAAATTTAAATTTAAATTTATATATTCTTAATTATATTATATGCTTAGATATCATTTTTAGGATTCAACTGCGTTAATTTAGTCATTCATCTATGACCATTTCCATGAGAGGAAGTGATGATTGATGCTATGTGATTCATTTCATTAGTTTCAATCCCACTTCTTCACCCCTGTGAGCATCACCCGATGCAATGAGCGCTAAGTGGACTATTCAAAACTCATGAGAAATTAGTTAGTGACGACTACCTCTCATGGAAATGGTCATAGATGAATGACTAAATTAACACAGTTGAATCCCAAAAATGATATCTAATATAATGCACTGCGGAAACCCCTCATACTTAAAATACTAAGAGTGAAGGGATCTCTTCTTGAATGGTTCATGAGGCACAAAAGTTGATAAGGTTTTGCAAATCGGGTAGCAAGATAAGTGGGCTTGATTTTGGGGAAAACTCCACAGTTAAGCGTGCTTGAGCCAAAGGAGTTCTGGGATGGGTGACCTCCCGGGAAGTCCTGGTTACCGGGTGCAAGCCCCGGAAGTGATGATTGACGCTATGTGATTCATTTCACTAGTTTTAATCCCACTTCTTCACCCCTGTGAGCATCACCCAATGCAATGAGTGCTAAGTGGACTATTCAAAACTCATGATAAATTAGTCAGTTCTGACTACCTCTCATGGAAATGGTCATAGAATAACTAAATTAACGTAGTTGAATCCCAAAAATGATATCTAATATAATGCAATGTGGAAACCCCTCATACTTATATTATATGCTATTAATTAAAATTTATATTATTTAAATTGTATAATAACATGTAATTAATATATTATATAAAAATAATATAATATAATATAATAAATGTATAGGGATATGTGTTGTTTCTTTCAAGAAATATGAAATGACAACAATATATTTTTATTCAAAAAGTGTGAAATGACATTTATTATGAGTACTTTACTTTGACTTTAAAAGTACTTAGAGCAATACCATGGTTAACCATGTATTTTTATCTACCATTGAGAATGTGACAAGTAAGTACCTTTAACTCAAGCAATGTCACCTCAACCATTAGGGATGATGTCATCCCCTAAAATGTGATTGGTTCTCATAAAGTGAAGTTTGATTGTACATTTTCCTTAGGAGGCCCATTTTAGACCTCAAAATTCCCCTAATGAGACGGCCAGGATCAAAGCACAAAATTGAAGCAGAGAAATGGACGGCGGAAATCATAGCACAGGAACGCAAATCATATGGATGGACAAGATTAGATCGCGAGATCTAAGTTAGAGATAAGTGATCAAGAATGGATATCGCAAATAAATATGCATGAGAGTTAATGGATCAGAGATTTTGGAGAAGAGCCACATGTTAGCCATAGGTTCCATCGCATATCGCACTTTGCAAATTTTAACATTTACCCTTCGTTGCTCACACATAAATCTTGCGATTTGCTATATGTGGGTGGTCCCACCTCCATCTGCCACGTCACTCCCGCCCATCGCATATCGCTCACCGAAAATTTAAACATTTACCTTCCTACGCTTCGCACTTCACACAACATAAAATTTAACCCCCACTTCTCCCAGCTATACCTTGCGACATGCTATCTACGGGCAGCTCCACTTTCACCACCACCTCACTTCCGCTCTCATCGCACATTGTTGGTACCATTTCATGACTTATTCTTTTACCTAGAAACTTCATTTTATCCATCATATTTCCTCATTTAACCTTCATAATTCTCTCATATTCCTTTGAAACTAATCAATGTAATGCCATTATTATTATTTTTACTTTGGAATTAATTTTAGGAATTTTTGTGTTAAAACTAGGATTTTTCAGAAAATTACAGGTTTTCGTAACTTCCTGTAATGGCTTCACGTTTTGACACGTTGCATCATAGGTTGGCCAAATCTAGGACTGAGGATATATTCCTGAATGTACAAGGATGGTGAAAAATCTATCCACCTCCATATTCGAAGTCCATAGGTGGTTGGTCAACGCTGGTCAACTCCAGCTATTTCAGCTGGAAAATCCTAAGAAATTAATGAATAGACTTGATATTTTGCTTGTAAAAAGGAATCTGAACTAATTCGACTCCTTTGGGAAGTCAGTTAGGATTTTGAGGAATACGAATAACCTCTTTTTGTTATGTAATTCGATGATAAATAGTTAGAAGAAAAACATTGAAGACTAGACATGAGACATTATATGAAAAGCTTCAAAATTTGATTTATGTAACTAGCTTTCAGACTTTAATACAGAGATTCAGTTCTTCATGGTGTTATAGTCTATAGTTTTCTTCATCTGAGTTATCTTAAGGTGTGCTTGCAACGTGTGGAGGGCCCCCATTACAGCGCTGGTACACTTTCTTTGTGTTTTTCATTTATATTTGCATAATTAGATGTGGTAGTACATTTCTATTTTTATGCTGAAAGTTTATGAATCTGAATTGAAAGTTTTGTTTACTGTTTCATTTATCATTTATTCATAATGATCATGGTTATAATTGCAAAACTCAACTTGTAGTCTAATGACTGAACCTTTTAAGAGGATTTAGCTATTGGTTGGCTTCAAGATTATTACCTTGCTTTCTGATTTGAATGAGTATGATTGATAAGTGTATTGAGTTAATATTTGGAGGAGATAATTGATTTTAGTGTGTTGATTTAGGAACTTGGAATAGGCTCTATGAATTGAGTTCTTGTAAAGGAACTAGAGAATCTCGGACAAACAATAGAACTCTTTTTTTAGGAGATTAGATTTGTTTTGTTTTAGAAGGTGTTCAAGTGTGGAAGGAAACAAAGAAAAACCTCTTGTAAAAGAGTATTGAATCCTATTTCACTAAACCCTCATTTAGGAGAGAAAATCATTTTAGATCTATATATTTTAGATAAGTACTTCTAAGTGTACCTACTCGGATTGATAAGAAATTGAAACCTAATCTACACTAGCAGATTGGACCAAAAATTTTGGCGTTGTTGCTAGGGAGGTGAAACTAGAAGGATTTTTCTTAAAAAATACAAAAAACAAATCTAAAAAACAAAAACAAAAACATAGATTTAGTTTCAATTCTTCATTTTATTAAGCCATGATTCCTTACGTCTAGACTTAGGGATGAAAAAGGTAGATTTCTAAAAAACCCCCATCCAAAAACTAACCCACCATTGGGAGTAGAAACTTTAGAGAAGGTTTAATTTACAACACCAACTGGAAAAGTTACTGTAGAAGAACTTGAGGAAAAACAAAAATCAGGCCAGAGACTTACTCTTATTGAAAGACAAGTCCTTTTAGCTTATGAAGCAAGGAGAAAACATATACCTGAATCTTCTATAGTAAGAGAAAGTGGTAGAAGAACCCAACAACCTCTTCTTGAACAAATTGACCCTAAAAAGCCTCAAGAGGAAGAGAAATTAGAAGAACAATATACCAAAATGGATGAGGAAGGAGGAGAAGCAGCAAGAGGACCTACTGCAGAACAAATGAGAGAATATGAGAGACAACAGGAAGAAAGGAGAAGGAAAAGAGAACTTGAACAAAAACAAAGAAATGATCAAAATAAAAACCCAAGAGAGGAAGAGGAGTCAACATTTAAATTTCCCATTCAACAAGAAAACAATGATGAAGAAATTAAAATGAAAAATATACCCCCGTCTGTATTACCAAATTTTTATGGCATGGCATCTGAAGACCTTGATTCATTTTTATTTAAATTTGATATAGTATGTCGAACCTATGGGTATACAGATGATGCACACAGTCTTAGACTCTTTCCTGCCACATTAAAAGCATCAGCACTTAGGTGGTTTATGGGGTTAGGTGAACATGCAGTGACTGATTGGAATGGTATGAGGCAAATCTTCTTGAAAAAGTATCAACCTTACTGTCGATCAAAAGATTCCAAAGATGAAATTTTTAGGATGAATCAACAAGAAGATGAAACCTTAGAAGAATACTTGGAAAGGTTTGTATATAATCTGCAAAAATCAAAGCATAGAACCATGTCTATTGATATTATTCGAACAATATTCCTAAAAGGAATCCAAGAAGAATATTTAGATGACCTTAACCTAATGGGTAAAGGTGATATCTATAATTTACCCTTTGATGATATTGCAGACTTATGTGAAAAGTATTCTACAAATAAAGCAATGAGTGGAAAAAGAACTATGACATCTAAAGCCACTAAATCTGCCACATCAATTGTTATAAGAGCTGAAATAGGCAACCTATTTGAAGACTTTAAAATAGACCTATTAAGCACCTTGGGAAATCAAATAGATATGATAAAAACAAAGAAGAGACAAGAAGAAGAAGACCAATTGATGGCTATGTTTTGTCCAAAATGCAGAAAAAAACATGCTTTGAAGGAATGTCCTTTAGAAAGTGTTCAGGTTTGTGCATTTTTTACAGAAAATCATGATATTTTTAGCTGTTCTAAGATGAAGGTTTTGTAGAATTACAATTTGGAAGCTAATGCAAAAATGGAGAACTTATATCTCATGGGAGCTAGAAGACCATGGCAAATGAGACCTCCAGGTATGTTTCAAACTCCCAATTTATAATTTCCTGCACATTATCAAATGCCTATTCAAAATTCTTGGAACATTCCTATGCCTTGGAAAAATTGGTCTAATCAGCAGCAACAATCTTATCCGCAACAAGGATGGAAAGGATATTCATATCCTCAACAACAAATTCCTTCACAATATCCTCAACCATATCAGCCATATCCTCAACCATATCAGCAATACCCTCAACAATATCCTCAACAGCCAGTTGTTTATCAACCACAAAATCCTCAACAAACAATAACTGCTCCTCCACCAATAAATTCACCACCATTACAACTACCTTCTAACCAACCTCCTAGACCTACTCAAATACCTGCTCAACATATAGCTAACCCAAATAATAGAGTAGACATACCAGCATATAGTGTAGATGAGGGAACATCTTACTCAGTTCTACCTCTGAATAACATTGAGCTTAGGTCTAGTCGAACTCTTCAAACAGAAACTCCAACAACTACAAGGAAAAAGAAAACAAGAATGATGAAGTTCCAAGCAAACAAGATGATGAAATACAAAACAAACAAATTAAAACAATGAATCCACCTCCATTTCCTGAGAGATTAATCCAAGCAAAATTACCAATGCCTTTGCCTCAATTTGATGTTCTAGATGAATTAAGGAATGTCTATGTGAAAATTCCATTACTTCTGGCAATAAAATACATTCCAATCTACACCAAAGCCATTAAAGAATTATGTCTTAAAAAGCCTGCAAAGAAAAGATTTGATTCACAAACCATTCATGTCATTGGAAATTTAGTTGGCCTCATGTCAAATTTTATTTCAATGGAGAAGTATGTTGACCCTGGTATTCCTAGAGTTACCACAATCATTAACAACATTTCCATTCCAAATACCTTGATTGATCTTGGAGCTACCATCAATGTGATGACACTGGAAACAATGAAAACATTACAGCTCACAAACTTACAATTAACACCTATTATCCTGGAATTAGCTGATAGATCCAAAGTCATTCCTGAAGGGATATTGGAAGATATAATTGTCTTAGTAGACCCTTGGGAGTTTCCAGTAGACTTCCTAGTACTCCAGCCAAAGTCCAATTTAGGAGGACATCCTATCATACTTGGCAGGCCATGGTTGGCAACTGCTGATGCATTTATTGGGTGTAGATCAGGCAACATGACCATTTATAGAGGGATAGAAAGAAAACAAATTACCTTATACCCATCAGCACAATCTCCAGCAATAGCTCATAACCTATCGCTTGATGACAAATATAATGATAAAGAAGAAGTTCACTATGTTTTAAACATTAACCAAATCTATGATTTTCAAGAATATAACAATGAAGATTTGGTAGAATTGTTTATTTCTCAACCTGATATTTCAAAGGAATTGAGAAATGAACAATATAATGCTGCGGATCAACTACTAGCACAATGCTTCAGGAAACTTGTAACATCCAGTCTCTACAAACATTGTTTGAAGACATTTTTCCTATCCATTCCATGACAAACACACAAAGCAAAACCATAGAGATTAGTCCAGGGAAAACATTAAACATTGGAACACTCCTAGATTCATCTCAGGAACAAAAGTTGATTGAATTATTAACAAAATACCAAAAGGTATTTTCTTGGGACTATACTGATATGCAGGGAATTCACCCAAAAACTTGCACTCACCACATTTACACAGACACTAGTATAAGACCAGTAAGGCAGCCACAAAGAAGGATGAACCCTATGCTTCAGGAAATTGTAAGAGATGAATTGCAAAAGTTACTAAAGGTCAATTTCATTTACCCCATCTCTGACAGGCAGTGGGTATCTCCATTAGTGATAGTACCCAAGAAAAATGGTAAGTGGAGAATCTGTGTTGACTACAGAGAGCTCAATAAAGCAACCCTTAAAGACTATTTTCCATTACCATTTATTGACCAATTTTTGGACACATTAGCTGGGAAATCATCATTTTCCTTCCTTGATGGTTTCAGTGGTTATAACTAGATCAGCATAGCCTTAGAGGACCAAGACAAAACAACTTTTACTTGCCCCTGGGGCACATATGCTTACAATGTTTTACATTTAGATTGTGTAATGCTCCAACAACATTTCAGAGAGCAGTATTAGCTATTTTTGCTGATCTAGTTCATGATTGTGTTGAAGAATATATGGATGAATTTTTAGTATATGGTAACTCTTTTGATCATTCATTGCAAACCTTGAGAAAGTCCTGAAAATATGTATATGTTGAGATTGCAACAAGATGATGAGCTTAGTGGAAAGGAGTCGCCTTCACTAAGTGGGACCGCAGGCTATTTTTGGCGCAAAGTCTATTTTTAGACTATGTCTATTTTTAGACATATGGATCATGTTCTATGAGTTGCAGGATGCTATTTGTGGATGGTTGGTCAAGTTGGAAAAAATATATGAACTTCTATTTTTAGACATACTGGGCGGAATCTATTTTTAGATTGCCAGTCTAAAAATAGATATGTCAAATATTATTAGCTCTTAATAATATTTAGACTCTAAACATTATCTTATTCTCTTGGAGCACTTTAGTTTGATGCCTAGAAGTGGCACATGCAGCTAACAGAAGGAATTACGCTATTCCTGAGGGTTTAGTGGAGCTATTGCATGTTGACTTCAGTTAGAACTCATGTGACAAAGTTTGGTGGAGTTGATTGAGGAAGTTAGTGGAGTTGTATTCAGTTTAACTAATCTAAACATAGTTGAGCTATTTGTATTCAGTTTAACTAATTGATACAATTAGTGAGATTGGTGTGAATTAATTATTAATTAATTCACTAATTATAAACTCATTAATCAACTAAAGAATGCATCAGTTAACTTCAGTGCATGGACAGTTTCAGTGGAGACCAGTGCAGAAATAGGTGAAAGAGCAGGTTAACTATCAGTTGTGACTATACTGTTGCTATTTGCAACACACAGATAGGTGGAGAATCCCATGAGGATTGCGCAACTCAAGCCAGGTGGCTTATCTATTTAATGAGGCCATCCCATAGCTTGAAAACGCAATAGAGGTTGGCTATCAAGTGGCAAAAGATTGGAGCATGTGTTTTGCTAGATCTAGCTTGATAGTGTGTAGCAATTGGAGGTGGTGCTGAGAGCTTGTGAGGAGATTTTGTACTATGATTGTTACATGATCTCCATGACATATAATATACAGATAGTTGGGGGTTTTTAGCTTTAAGCTTTCCCATGAAATACTGTGTTCATATGTGTGATTATTTGTGGTTTTAATGTGTGCATGCAATTGATTTTATTTCCACATGATGATGATCAATGGTAGAAGAGATTTTGTATTATGCATGAAGCTAAAATAGTGTGTGATCAGGAGAATCTCAGTGAATAATATATCAGTTATTCAAATTTCTACATGGTATCAGAGCGATATTGATCATTGGAGCAATTGAAAAGCATTGAAGCGGTTGAGTTTTGTGCTGGTGGAATTCAAATTTGCAGCAGTGTTTTCTTGGTGTCAAAGTTGAGATGTCTTTCAACGGATTGCGATTGGAGTATGCTCTTGAGGGAAGCTCGAATTATATTGCATGGAAGGACAGGATGGAGGCGGTGCTATATGACAATGGGTTGAAGGAGTTCATAGATGCAGAAATTCCAAAGCCTACTTCTAGTGATGCTGCCGTACTTGACGCATGGCAAAAGAAGACAGCAAAGTGTCGAAGGATTCTATTGGAGGGCGTGAAGGATCACATAGTGTCCAGCCTACATGGTAAGGCTTTTCCATTCTTGATGTGGAAAGCCTTGACAGATTTATTCCAAAACAAGAGTGACCAGAGGAAGTTGGCACTCAAGGATAAACTCAGAAACATAAATATGGAGAAAGGCGACAGTATGCCCAAGTACCTCACGAAGTTCATCCAATGCAGGGATGAGCTGGGAAGTGTGGGGGTGACTGTTGATGATGAGGACTTGGTGAGCTTGGCTCTCCTTGGGCTTCCAAAGAGTTGGCACTCCTATCAAGACTCTGTCAATGGTCGGGAGAAATTGCCAGGATGGGAGCGACTTTCGTCGGATCTTGTGCAAGAGGAGATAAGGTGGAGTACCAGGGATGGATCTTCATCAAAGGCATCTGATGAAGAGAATTGTGCTTTGGCTGCCAAAGCAAAGAAGGGGATGAGCAAGAAAGCTTCTCAATCCGGTGTGAAAGGCAAGAAGCAGGACATGTCCAAGGTGAAGTGCTTTCACTGTCACCAACACGAACATTATGCCACTAATTGTCCACAGAAGAAGAAAAATAAGCAGGTTGCTGGGACTGCAGCTGGAAAGGCCTTAGCCTCACATTTTGAGCTAGATTTTTCACTAATCGCATGCTTGGTCTCAAGTGTGACGGGATCAGTGTGGTTTCTGGATAGTGGTGCGTCTTTTCACATGACAAGAGATCGAGATTTTTTTACTGATCTGGATGAGAAAGATCTTGGAGTGCACATCGAGATGGGCAATGATCGTAGATATAGTGCAACCGGTATTGGTACCATTTCCTTTGAGAGGGAGTCTGGTAAACCCTTCAGATTGAAGGAAGTGATGCATGTTCCAGGATTGAAGAAGAATCTTATCTCTGTGGCGATGTTAGAAGACAAGGGATATGATGTTGTCTTTAGCGAGGGAAAGGTTTTCCTGTGTAGTAAGGCAACTGGTGAGACCCGAAGGATATGGGTTCGAGTTAAGAACCTTTATCAATTGCAGGTAGATGGCTGTGCAGCAATGGCAGGCAAGGCAGAAGGAGTGGTGAGCCGGGATGATGGTGAGTTGTGGCACCAGAGATTGGGCCACCTTCACCATGGAGCTTTAAAGATACTGTAGCAGATTTCTATTGGGCTTCCTAAGGGTAATCTTGTGCAGTCAGATCAGTGAAAGGGATGTACCTTGGGAAAATTTGTGAAAGCCACCTTTCACGAGAAGGATATTCATGCCATGACGATCCTTGAGAGAATTCACACAGACGTGTGTGGACCTTTCTCAGTGTTAGGGTCCCGTGATTTGGCCGATTGGCTAGCCAAATGACGATGTAACACTTTGTGTCGGAATAGCGACGATTTGGCCGTCGGAATTTCCGCCAAATTTTCTAGTGAAGGTACTCTTCCATATGGACGATCCTAGCTCTCTCAGCGCAGATGGGGTGGCACATCCATCAGATGGATGTGAAGACTGCGTTCATCAACGGAGTCATTGAGGAGGAGGTGTACATAGAGCAGCCCAAAGGTTTCGAGATCTTCAGCAGTGAGTCGCATGTGTGCAGACTCAAGAGAGCACTGTATGGGTTGAAGCAAGCACCTCGTGCTTGGTACACAGTTAGCCGGTTATTTCACCGGACTTGGATTCTCCAAGAGTGAGGCGGATCTTTAACCTATACGCAGTTGTGGTGGAGAAACTTGCGATCATTGTACTTTATGTAGATGATCGATTTTGACGAGGTGATGAAAGGTAGGGTACGAAATTTACGGATGCTAGCTAGAGAGATTGTGAGATGAATGACTTGAGCCTCCTTCATTATTTCCTGGGATTGGAAATTTGGTAGCGCAGTGATGGACTGTTTGTTTCTCAGGGTAAGTATGCCCAGGAGATACTGGAGAAGTTCAACATGCATGGCTGCAAGCCTGTTGATACTCCTCTTCCTGGAGGTTGGAGGAATGAGGATGCTACTTCAGCAGAGGTAGTGGATGCCACTGTTTATCGAGAGTTGGTGGGGTCGCTTATGTATCTGGTCAATAAATGACCCGATATATGCTATGCTGTTAACCAGCTTTCACAAGCTATGGTTAAGCCTACCAAGCTCTTCTGGAAGGCAGGCAAGCATGTATTGCGTTATCTTAGAGGCACATTGGGATATGGCTTGTGGTACAGACAGGAGGATGAAGTGAAGCTGTGTGGCTTCACGAATGCAGATTGGGCAGGGAGCCCAACGGACAGAGAGAGCACATCTGGAGGGATCTTCAGTATCAGGTCGACAGCAGTTTCTTGGTACAGCAGGAAGCAGAGATCCGTGGCACTCAGTTCAGCAGAGGCCGAGTACATGGCAACGAGTTTGGCTGCATGCGAGGCCATATGGATGAGGAAGATCCTGGTCGGGTTGTTCGGGTCACACTTGGAGCCTATTGTGATTTATTGTGATAACCAAAGTTGCATTAAAATCTCGGCTAATCCAGTATTTCATGATAGATCCAAACACATTGACATCAGGTACCATCATATCAGATATTGTGTGCAGCGGAGAATCATGTTACTTTCATACATTCCCACGGAGGATCAGGACGCTAATATCTTGACGAAGGCGCTCACCAGGAGCAAATTCGAATACCACAGAGGCAGGATAGGGGTTACAGATAATCCATATATTGTTGAGAGGGAGTGTTGAAAATGCAACAAGATGATGGAGCTTAGTGAAAAGAAGTCGCCTTCACTAAGTGGGCCCGCAGGCTATTTTTGGCGCAAAGTCTATTTTTAGACTATGTCTATTTTTAGACATATGGATCATGGTCTATGAGTTGCAGGATGCTAATTATGGATGATTGGTCGAGTTGGTAAAAATAGATGGACCTCTATTTTTAGACATTGGGCGGAATCTATTTTTAGACTACCGGGTTAAAAATAGAACAGTCAAATATTATTAACCCTTAATAATATTTAGACTATAAACATTATCTTATCCTCTTGGAGCACTTCAGTTTGATGCTTGGATGTGGCACATGCAGCTGACAGAAGGAAATACGCTTTTCCTAAGAGTTAGTTGAGCTATTGCATGGTTGACTTCAGTTAGAACTCATGTGGCAGAGTTTGGTGGAGTTGATGAGACAGTTGGTGGAGTTGTGTTCGGTTTAACTTAGTTGAACTAGTTGTATTTAGTCTAGCTGATAAATACACTAGTGATGAGTGGTGTGAATTAATTATTAATTAATTCACTAATTATTAACTCATAAATCAACTAAAGAACACATCAGTTAACTGCAGTGCATGGACAGTTCAGTGGAGACCAGTGTTAGAGGTGGGTGAACGGGTGAGTCTACTATCAGTTGTGACTATGGATGTGCATGAGATTTGCACACACATTGATTGAGATTGCCAATGAGGATTGCGCAGTACAAGCCAGGTGGATTCGAACTTGGATCTCATCATTATTCCTCTTGGATTGCGCAGTAGAGGCAGGCAGACTTGTGGAGGAGATTTGAACCTGTGACTTGTTCATCTTCCATGCTAGTTTGTGTGTAGCATGTGAGATAGTGCTGAGAGATGTGAGAGCTTTGTGCTATGTATTGTTACATGTTCTCTATCATTATAATATACAGATAGTTGGGGGTTTTCAGCTGTATGCTTTCCCCATTACATACTGTGTTATATGTGTGCTTGATTATGTTTTAATGTGTGCATGCGACTGCTTCTATTTCTGCATATTGATGATCAATTGTAGAAGAGGTTATGTATTATGCATGAAGCTTAAATAGTGTGTAATCGGGATAATCTTGGTGAATAATTCAACTATTATTCAAATTTCTACAATAATTACAAGACCAAGTGCAACAAATTTCGCTCTCGCAAAAAGTAACAAAAAATGAAATGGATGGTTTGAAGAAAGGCGTGGAAGATAAGATGGATGGTTTGAATAATGAAATGGAAGTTAAGATGGATGGCGTGGAAGCTAATATGGATGGTATAGAAGGCAACATGGATGGTTTGAAGAAATGCGTAGAAGCTAAGATGGATGGTTTGAAGAATAGCATGGAAGCTAAGATGAATGGCGTGGAAGCTAAGATAGAAGGTAACATGGAAGATTTGAAGAAAGACATGAAATGTTTGAAGGAAGGGTTGGAAATTTTGCTATAATAAAATCTTCCTAATGGCGAAAAGGTATTAGAGGAAACCCATGATGAGAACAAAAGAAATGTTAATCATGATTTCGTAGACTCTAATGTTGGATTTAAAACCCACCATATTACAAAGATATATATGAGAAAGTTTGATGGAAAATATGCGATAATTTTGATACTACAAATGGAGTAATACTTTGAACTCTATAATGCACAAAACACACAAAAGGCATAGAAATTATACGAACAATATGTATACCAATGGATTCAATCTGATCATGAGATATGATAAATCAAGATACCGAATCCTTCTACAAATTAATTGCGGAAAATAAACACGATTGACAATCACAAGAAGTAAAATAAAGAAGAAAGTCAATCCACAACACAAATATTTTCTCGAGGAAAGATTGCTGCTAAAAAACCCTCTATCTTCTATTGTATATTCAACTAAGGAATGACGAAATAATCACAATACACTCTTCTTACAAGAGTCTGGTACACTCTGCTAAATGTCTCACACTAATCCGGACAAAATCAATCAACACTTAGCGAATTTCTCGCCTATGTTCAGCTTGCCTTTCTTGCACAATTAATGTGGAATGAAATCCCTATTATTTAGGAATTTTAGCCTTCCAAAACTGCGCAATGCTCATGAGCAATCCTATGGGTGTATTACTACATGCAGACATTTTGCTAATAATACAACTGATAGTTAACATCCCTTTAACCTCTGTCTCAACTGGGTCTTCATCAGAATTGACATGCATGCAACTATTAATACTAAATCATTAGTTAATTGACATATCACTGTGTTGTACCTGTTTCCCGTAGACAGTCTTTGGCTGCAAAAACTACGCCAGGAAACCAACTCAACCAATCTTTAGGTTCAAGCTAACCCCTGAACCAGAGGGGGCTCCCTCAATAATTACGAGGCCTTGTTTAACACTGTTCACTGTCATTAGACAACATCCTATGAAGCCCAATGGTCAGATTTATGGTTTTTAATTGGGGGTGGTTGGCGATCAATGCACAATTCCTATTCATGAATAAATCCATCCTTTGCAGAGTTCTTTCTCAAAGTGTCAACTTCCAGCCTGAAAGAATGACTTACATTTTTAAGGATTATGATAGAAGAATGTAAGAAAATTCCTAATAATCAAGAAGTCTGCTTGACTACTTAACAACAAGGGACTTTGAGATGTGTGTAAAGGATTTCTACAGCCCAACAAAGCATATCCAAGAGAAGATAGAAGTGGCAAACAATAACAAGTTCAAATAATCGCTAACTCAAACAAAAGTCTGATATATTGATATCTTTAAACAATTATGAATTTGCAGGGGATTCCTTAGAGATTGAAACTCAATTTATTTTGACCCAACTCTTTTATGTAACTCTAGACATGTGCAGAAATAGATTATGAAAATACTCAAAAAACATACAAGATATACAAATTTTGTCAAAGGCAGAGCTAAAATACTTCAATTAGAATTTCTGGAAAAAGAGTTTTACAAAGCTGAAGCGGTCTTGGCCTCAAAAGCCCACACCTTTTTTATTATAATTCATCATATATATAGCAATACAAACTAGTAAACTGTTACAAACTTTCAGGAATAAAATCCTGAACAGTATCCTAAAAATAAATAATATCACTTAATTAGTTGTCGGAAATATGAAACTGTTGAAAGCTTTCTGCCTTAGAATCAGGAATATCCACTAATTTTGTGTCATATAATATGGAAATTGTTAAACTGTTCCTGAAGATCTGTGCTAAAAATCTGAACTCGCTGAAGCTATTCCCTGAATATTTTCTAACTGTCTTTTGAGTATTCCTGTCGATTATTTGACTGCCGATTCTCTTAATGGGAAGTTATTTTAATAATATTTTTGAATTTATAGACACATTTACCCTGGAACCTAGGGCCTACTCTTATGTTCTCTTGATCTTAACCCAATTACCTCTTACAACATAAAATAGAGCCATTTCCTCATACGAAGATTGAATGACAAATTATGTTACATGGATAGAAAATACAATGTGATATAATTCTCGGCATGTTAAATCAACATAGTGAACATATAATTTACTGGTTCAATAGAAAACTTGATGAGTTCTTCGCCACCTCCAAGCAACTGCCAAAATTTCTGTACAAGCAATTTCAGTTTCTAATTCATCAAATCCCCAGAAATCATCATCTTCTCTACTATGGTTGTTGGCATTTTCTAATAATCTGCTAGCTCATCACTTTGACCTTTTATCAATAACTGTAACACCTCAATCATTGATGGATGCCAGATAGCAGTTAACACTGTTCTCTGCATCTGATTACATCATATTGACCTTGAAGCCATGGATCAACTAATGCATGAATGTTTCTGGACTCCATTAAGGGTTTGACCCAAGACACTATGTTCTGCTAAGAAGCATCAATTGGTCTTCGACCTGAGATAATCTCAAGCAATAGTACTCCAAATGTATAAACATTAGTTTTTCGATCATCAATCCTACCACTGTCTCTTGTATCCAATTGCAAAAAGGCTCCCAAAATATCCAATACTTTGAACCAATTTAAATCCTCAAGTAAATTTTGCTTTTCTCTCTTAATTTCGAGGATGATCCTAGAAATGACCTGGGAAGCAACATGAAAAATGTCATTTGTTTCATCTGCACGCTATTTTAAATTGCGTAGCTCATATTTGTTTTTGCAAAGAGAACCCTTCCCAGTGCAAAGTACTGTACGAAACGTTTCCCAAGCATCCTCAGCACAAGAAGTGCTGCAATAATATTCCTCAGAACATCCGTAAATGAAATTTATGACAATAGGGAATGGAAATATCTCTGAATATGGCCATTTGGGTGTTCCTTGCTGTGTCCCTTCATCAAGGGTAGAGCTCAATGGACTGTGTAAACTTTTCCATTCAGATTAATTCAGATTACCAGGTCCAAATCTTCAACATTTAATTCTCCAGTTGTCCATTTTCCAGAAAACGACACTGAACATATGCCTTACAGAAAACTGGAAAAATCTCTCTATTGGCTCACAATTTTCACAAAAAAATCAGCGCTTAAATAAACTGGGGCTATCCTGCAAAAAACCCATGTTCCATATTTTTCAATTTCGACTTAAATTGCCCAGAAATGAAACCCGAAAATCAACTGCTGAAAACGCTGCGTTTTTTCTGTCTAGCTTTCTCTTAGGCTTGAAGTTCCTTCAATCTCTCCTCCGTGTCACTCGAGACAAATCAAATTTTAAAGGCTACGCCTTTGTTGATAAGCTTTTTGTAAATCTCCAAATGCTGAGGTGTGAAATTTCTAGAAGAACCACACCAGTGATCAGAAAAATACATACCCATTATTACAATCATACACCGTGGACGTATTAGCAGGTATGGAAGTACTTCTACGATGGACCTGTTTTGGATAATTATCCCCAAATCCTACCAAATAGCTCATCCTCATTGGATTATTTCCCAAAATATAATCCACCTGAGAAAATGACAACTTGCGCAAATACTGTAGAGTAAAGTCTTTGTCTCGATATTTCATGTTCTCAACTCTTAACATTAACAAGTACTCACTGTATATCAGTGTAAGTAAGGCAGAATTTACACAATGTTGGATGGAATTCCATTGTGTTATCCAAATGAGTCCACCCTCTTTTCTATTTGGAGCGGAAGTTAGTGAATGAGAAAGAAAAACACAGATGATGGATTCCTCTGTCATTTTGTATTGTTCAACATCAGGATGAACTACAAAAGTCATTGTCTTTTGTCCGAAAACGAACTCTTTAAAGAAGAACCTGAACGACAAATGTTTGTCGTTCCATCTAAACCAAGTTGGAGTAACTTCCCATTGTGCAAAATCTTCACCATTCGTTACTGAAACAAAATTCAAGTATGATTCATTTGTAATAACAATGAAAACTTTTCGAAATGCTGAGACAAAACTTTTCCATTGTTGTGGTGCTCATTGTAATGCTGTGTGTCGATGGCCTCAATAAACATTCTAGTAAGTATTTCCAATTTCCAAAATGGTGTTGTAGGAATTCCTCAACTATGTCGGACAGACTAGGAGTCGCCATCAATGGGCATGAGTGGAACTGCAATCCATCTTTCAGGTAGACTATACATCCTTTTGAATGCGTTTTAAGAAAACAAAATTGCAATTTATAGCATTTATGGCATCATAATATGAGAAGAAACCTTTTTGAAAGATTCTGTTCCTGTGCCAACTCGAATATCATCGTTTTTTCATTCCTCTTAATACTGCGACAAACTTCCTCCCATGTTCTCTTAAGCCACTCCCCTTCTGCTGCTGCAACGCCGAACATATACACAAATGCGCTCAACCTGTTGTTCCTGAATCTATTTCTGCGGTGTCATGAAACCACGAACGGATTTCGAGGGGGTCCACAATGGTATGTGGTTTTGCTCCTGGGGGGTGCGAAATATTATGAAGCTCCCACCTGCCCAAAAGATGTTTTGAAATACAACTTAGTGCAGACCCCCCCTCAATTTGATGTCGAAAACCTCGAAAGGGCTCAAAATCAATATATGCCGTTGATTTTCTTTTGGCAATCTTGGCCATTCAAAAATAATGAGACCGGGCTGCAAACTTAGGATTTTAAAAATTAAATTGATTTTAATATATAATTTAAATTTAAAACATATATTTTCATAAAACTATATTTTTTATAAAAATAATATGTTTTAAATTTAAATTAATATATAAAATTAAATCTTTCAAAAGCATAATATATCTTTCAGCATGTTAATGAAAAATTGACAAATTTTCACTAAAAATAACAAATTTTTGGTTTGCCAAAATATGTTACAACATCGGCTCCAATGAGGACTGCTTCCCCCTGTGGGATGCAGAGAATAAACAGATCAGTGGCCTTTAACGTTGGGCATGGAGTCATACTGTAAACTTGATCAGCAACCATCATCTGCCATAACCAACTCTCCTGAATCAACCCTGTCATTTGAATAACCTGTTAGTGTAGACTGCAACTTGCAACTATGAAATGCAACCATATGCCGACACTAATCCTAATACTCTTTCATACTGAAAACTGAAAACTGAAAATTTCTAGACTGAAAATAAAAGTTGATCTATCACACCATTCATAAACAATGAACATGTTGATCTACTGCTGTTACACAGCGATTTGTCACTGTCCCTGCAATCCCCATCTCGCACATTGGAGGGTGGTTTCTGTGCCTAATTAGAAGTGTCATGCCTTGCAAATACCATCATTGCATCCCTTGCCATGAGTACAACATTCCTTCTGTTGACCATTTCATGAGCAGACCACTAACAACACCTGTTTTTGCCTTGGCACTGGTAGCCCGTTATGCCCTCGCGGCAATGAGGAAAATTAACACTGAGCCAGCGCCAGTTGGCACTCTGTCCCAGTTAAGCACCTGCGCCAATCTGCTTATGGAAAGTTTAAAAAAAAAAGAGGCGAAATTTCGATCACAACAACTTCGTGGATGAGTCATAGGGAGTGGTTCGACTGAATAACCACGACCTTCCTCCTTTGGCCTCTTGTTTCCACCTTATGGGGAAACCTCCCAAGGGATAAGGCCTCCCTTCCACTATTTTAGGGATCCCAACCTCCTCCTCTCCTCTATAAATATAGCCATATTCCATTGATGTGTTAGTTGAACAGGTTAGAGCTGAATGACTGAATAGCTGAACGCTTGGTAGCTTAACTTGTAGGAAGGAAACTATAGCCGGGCAGCTATTGAGAGCCAAGTCGAAGAGAGAGAGCTTCGTCCAGATTCTCGATAGGCTTTGTTGAGATGTGCTCCACTGTCAGCCCCGCCAAAAGAAGATCATAGCGTCAGAGCATTGGGTTGTAATCTTTCTTTTTTTATTTATAATATAAGCGACTCTGATTATGGTTCCATTCACGTGTTTATTTCTTTATGTAATGAATTATATCTTCTCTGACTGATATATGGTTACATTCTTTAGATTTTACGTTGTATGTTGTTGTTTCCTTGCATGTGTGCAGGTGTTCAGACGTGTCGAACGGAAGGATCGTGATCTGCCAAGTGAGGGACGGGAAACATCATCTTTTATTCAACGACCACTGCATGGGATTTGAGGTAGGCTACTCGTTATGATTTTTGTCGTTTTATAACTAGGAACCTGCGTCATTGCGTGACTTGATTGTTGCTAGACCCGATCTGGACTAGTGGGATCGCCTCCGTCCGCAGAGGGGATTTACCTCCTCAACAACTGCATACTGAAACTCTGAATATATTTTCAAGCCACACACCTCTATCTAACTGAACTAGAAACGTTTTACACTGTTAGGTGAAATCTGCTTTCTAATGTAACCAAGTGCGGAGTGGATTTATTAACAAATCCCATTGCCAACAACTGAAAATATGAAGAATATATACAATATGAACATAGACTTGCATGGAAAACTTATACTCACATGTGTCCTTTAAAATCTGCTTCCTTTGATGACATGCAAAATTTATGATCATGGATGAGAGGAGAAAACATATATTACTGATTGAAAGCATTAAAAAACCTTGCATAGCAGTAAAGGCAGCTAAAATCTGAAAAGAGTGAGATCGGTTTCCTAGTGGAATTGCCATTCGACAAAGTGGAGTCGCCAAGTGAAAATAATGCAACCAATCCCAATGCCTACTTCTTGTTCACCAACAAGAAATAGATCTAAACTTTATCATGATCCAAGGAAAATTTTCTTAGTTAGTTGGATCCCCGGCAGCAGCGCCAAATGTTGTACCTGTTTCCCATAGGCAGTCCTTGGCTGCAAAAACTACGCCAGGAAACCAACTCAACCAATCTTTAGGTTCAAGCTGACCCCTGAACCAGAGGGGGCTCCCTCAATAATTACGAGGCCTCGTTTAATGCTGTTCACTGTCACTGGACAACAGCCTATGAAGCACAGTGGCCATATTTATGGTTTTTAATTGGGGGTGGTTGGTGATCAATGCACAATTCATATTCATGAATAAATTCCTCCTTTGCAGAGCTCTTTCTCAAAGTGTCAACTTCCAGCCTGACATAATGACTTAGATTTTTAAGGATTATGATAGAAGAATGTAAGAATATTCCTAATAATCAAGCAGTCAACCTGACTACTTAACAACAAGGGAATTTGAGATGCGTGTAAAGGATTTATACAGCCCAACAAAGCATATCCAGGAGAAGATAGAAGTGGCAAATAATAACCAGTTCAAAGAGGAGCGAAATCAAACAAAATTCCGATATGCTAATCTCTTTAAACAATTATAAATTTGCAGGGGATTCCAGAGAGATTGAAACTCAATTTATTCTGACCCAGCGCTTCTATGTAACTCTGGACATGTGCAGAAATAGATTATGAAAATACTCGAAAAACATACAAGAAATACAAATTCTGTCAAAGGCGGAGCTAAAATACTTCAATTAGAATTTATGGAAAAAGTGTTTTACAGAGCTGAAGCGGTCTTGGCCTCAAAATCCCACACCTTGTTTATTATAATTCATCATATATATAGCAATACAAACTAATAAACAGTTACAAACTTTTAGGAATAAAATCCTGAGCAATATCCTAAAAATAAATAATATCACTTAATTAGTCATCGGAAATCTGAAACTGTTGCAAGTTTTCTGCCTTAGAATCAGTAATATCCACTGATTTTGTGTCATAGAATATGGAAATTGTTAAACTATTCCTGAAGATCTGTGCTAAAAATCTGAACTTGCTGAAGCTATTCCCTGAATATTTGCTAACTGTCTTTTGAGTATTCCTGCCGATTCTTCGTGTCGATTCTCTTAATTGGAGGTGATTTTAATAATATTTTTGACTTTATAGACACATTTACCCTGCAACCTAGGGCCTACTCTTACGTTCTCTTGATCTTAACCCAATTACCTCTTACAACATAAAATAGAGCCATTTCCTCGGACGAAGATTGAATGACAAACTGTGTTACATGGATAGCAAATACAATCTGATGTAATTTTGGGCATGTTAAATCAACATAGTGAACATTTAATTTATTGGTTCAATAGCCAACTAGATGAGTTCTTCGCCACTTCCAAGCAATTGCCAAACTTTCTTTACTAGCAATTTCAGTTTCTGATTCATCAAATCCCCAGAAATCATCATCTTCATCTACTAGGGCTGTTGGCATTTTCCAATAATCTGCTAGCTCATCACTTTGACCTTCTATCAATAATTGTAACACCTCAAACATTGATGGCTGACAAATCGCTGAATATCTTACACAAAATGAAGTAGTTAACACCGTTCTTTGCATCTGATTACATCATATTGACCTTGAAGCCGTGGATCAACTAGTGCATGAATGTTTCCAGACTCCATTAAGGGTTTGACCCAAGACACTATGTTTTTCTCGGAAGCATCAATTGGTCTTCGACCTGAAATAATCTCAAGCAACCGTACTCCAAATGTATAAACATCAGTTTTATAATCAACAATCCTACCACTGTCTCTTATATCCAATTGCAAAAAGGCTCCCAAAATATCCAATACTTTGGACCAATTTAAATCCACATGTAAATTTTGCTTTGCCCTCTTAGTTTTGAGCATGATCATAGAAATGACCTGGGCAGCAACATGAAAAATGTCATTTGTTTCATCTGCACGCTATTTAAAATTGCGTAGATCATCTTTGTTTTTACAAAGAGAACCCTTCCCAGTGCAAAGTACTAAACGAAACATTTCCCAAGCATCCTCAGCACAAGAAGTGTTGAAATCATATTCCTCAGAACACCTGTAAATGCAATTTATGACAATAGGCAATGGAAATCTCTCTGAATATGGAAACTTGACTGTTCCTTGATGTGTCCCTTCATCAAGAGCAGAGCTGAATGAACTGGGTAAACTATTCCATTGAGATTAATTCAGATTACCAGGTCCAAATCTTCAACATTTAATTCTCCAGTTGTCCATTTTGCGGAAAACAACACTGAACATATGCCTTATATAAAACTGGAAAAATATCTCTATTGGCTCAAAATTTTCATAAAAAACTCCGCACTTAAATAAATTGGGGCCATCCTGCAAAAATACCATGTTCCAGATTTTTCGAATTTGACTTAAATTGCCCAGAAATGAAACCTGAAAATCAACTGCTGAAAACACTGCGTTTTTTCTTCTTGTCTGGCTTTCTCTTCGGCTTGAAGTTCCTTCAATCTCTCCTCTGTGTCACTCGAGACAAATCAAATCTTAAAGGCTACGCCTTTGTTGATAAGCTTTTTGTAAATCTCCAAATGCTGAGATGTGAAATTTCTAGAAGAATCACACCAGTGATTAGAAAAATAAATACCCATTATTACAATCATACACCGTGGATGTATTACCAGGTATGAAAGTACTTCTATGGTGGACCTATTTTGGATAATTATCCCCAAAGCCTACCAAATAGCTCATCCTCATTGGATTCTTACCCAAAATATAATCCACCTGAAAAAATGAAAACTTGCGCAAATCCTGTACAGTAAAGTCTTTGTTTCGATATTTCATGTTCTCAACTCTTGACTTAAGAAGTAGTCATTGTATATCAGTGCAAGTAAGGCAGAATTTACAAAATGTTGGATGGAATTCCGTTGTGTTATCCATATGAGTCTACCCTTTGTTCTATTTGGAGCGGAAGTTAGTGAATGAGGAAGAAAAACATAGATGATGGCTTCCACTGTCATTTTATATTGTTCAACATCAGAATGAACTGCCAAAGTCATTGTATTTTGTACAAAAAATGAACTCTCGAAAGAAGAACCTGCACACCCACATGTTTGTCGTCCCAGCTAAACCAAGTTGGAGCAGCTTCCCATTGTGAAAAATCTTTGCCATTCCTTATTGAAACAAAATTCAAGTATGATTCATTTGTAATAACAATGAAAATCCTTCGAAATGCTTAGACAACACTTTGCCATTGTTGTGGTGCTCATTGTAATGTTGTGTGTCGGTGGCCTCAATAAACATTCTAGCAAACATTTACAATTTCAAAAATGGTGTTGTAGGCATTTCCCAACTATGTAGGATAGACTAGGAGTCACCATCAATGGGCATGAGTGGATCTGCAATCCATCTTTAAGGTAGACTATACATCCTTTTGAATGTGTTTTAAGAAAACAAACTTTCAATTTCTAGCATTTATGGCATCATAATATGAGCATAAACCTTTTTGAAAGTTTCTGTTCTTGTGCCAACTCGAATATCATCATTTTTCAGCCCTCTTAATACAACAACAAACTTCTTCCCATGTTCTCTTAAGCCACTCCCCTTCTACTGTTGCAACGCCTAACATATACACAAATGCACTCAACCTATTGTTCCTGAATCTAACTCTGCGCTGTCATGAAACCACAAACAAATTTCAGAGGGGGTCCGCAATGGTATGTGGTTTTGCTGCTAGGGGGTGCGAAATCTTATGAAGCTGCCACGTGCCCAAAATTTGTTTTGAAATACAACTTAGTTCGGAACACACACCCCCACCACCCCCCTCCCCCCCAATTTTTTTTGATGTCGAAAACCTCGAGGGGGTCTGAAATCAATATATGCCGTCGATTTTTTTTTGGAAATCTTGCCCATTAAAAAATAATGAGACCGTCGATTTTTTTTTGGAAATCTTGCCCATTAAAAAATAATGAGACCGTGCTTCAAACTTAGGCTTTTAAAAATTAAATTAATTTTAATATATAATTTAAATTTAAAACATATATTTTCATAAAAACTATAATTTTTATAAAAATAATATGTTTTAAATTTAAATTAATATATAAAATCAAATCTTTCAAAAGCATAATATATCTTTCAGCATGTTAATGAAAAATTGACAATTTTCAACGAAAATAACAAATTTTGGGTGTGCCAAAATATGTTACAACACACTTCATGTGAATTAAATATGATTTAATTCACTTCACCTCTCACTAGTGCAACAATCAGTTAGAACTAGTTAAACTTATTTTAACTCAATTAATTGAGTTCACTGATTTCTCATGCATTAAACTAATGCACTAACTACAACTTGGACTCAAAAACACATAGAATCACTTTGTATGTCTCACTAACCACCCTCAACTCGAATTCTGTTAGCTAACTGAGTTTATCATGCTTAGTTAACTATTACAAGTGATTATGAGATAAGATTACAATTTATTTTCCAATTTAATTAAGGGAAAATTAAATTAGACACACATTTCTTGTTGAATTTTCAACATTCCCTCTCAACAAGAAAGGGATTATCAGCTACCCTGATCCTGCCTCTATGGTATTCAAATTTTTTCTTGGCGAGCGCCTTCGTTAGAATATTTGCATCCTGATCCTCCATGTGAATGTGCTAAAATAACATAATGCATCTCTGAACATAATATCTGAGATTGTGGTAACATATGTCTATATGCTTGGACTTGTCATAGAATACCATATTAACCGAGAGTTTTATGCAGCTTTGGTTATCACAATGTATCACCGTCGATCCATCTGATGACCAAACAAACCAACAAGAATCTTCGTCATCCAGATGGCCTCACATGCAGCTTGACTGGCTGCCATGCACTCTGCCTCGGTTGAACAAGTGTAACTGATCTCTGCTTCCTATTGTACCAAGAAATTGTTGCCGATCCTATGCTGAAGATCCCTCCTGATGTGCTCTTTCTGTTTGATGGAATTTCTGCCCAATCTGCATCGGTGAAGCCTTGAAGCTTCACTCCCTCTATCCGTCGGTACCATAATCCATACTATGTAGTGCCCCTGAGATATCTCAAGACTTGCTTCCCCGCCTTCCAAAAGAGCTTGGTCGACTTAAACATATCTTGACTAAGCTGGTTAACTGCGTAGCAAATGTCTGGTCATGTGTTCACCAAGTACATGAGTGAACCCACAAGCTGCCTGGAAACAATAGCGTCCACTAACTCACCTGAAGTAGCATCCTCCTTCCTCTAGTTTCCTACAAGAGGAGTCTCCATGAGTTTACAATTCTCCATGTGGAACTTCCTCAGAATCTCTTTGGAATACTTGCCTTGAGAAATGAATAGTTCCCCATCACGCTTACATATCTCCAAACCAAAGAAATAGTGAAGGAGTCCCATGTCCTTCATCTCAAACTCTCTTGCAAGATTCTCTTTGCAAGAAGTTATGAGCTGCTCATCACCTATTAAAATAATATCACCAACATAAAGTACGATAATCAAAATCTTACCATCAACCACATTCTGGTACAGGTTCGCATCTGCTCCGCTCTTCGTGAAGTCCAACCCAATGAAATAGCTGTCAATCCTGGTGTACCAAGCACGAGGTGCATGCTTCAACCCATACAATGCTCTCTTGAGTCTGCACACATGAGACTCACTGTCAAAGGTCTCAAAACCTTCTGGCTGCTCAATTTACAGTTCTTAATCTATAAGCCTCTGTGGTGCACCGCATCAAGTCTCAATCTATCAACTTCTATGGTGTGCCTCCTACCATGTCTGATGGATTGATCTGCATGAGTTATTTCTGCCACTCCATAATCCTCCACATGTGGTTGCTCCACATCTTGAGGTTCATCCTTTGGAACCAAGAGTTCTTCATCTGCATGCAAATCAAGCTCCCTCTCAAGGGATAAACACATGACTTTCTTCTCATCAAAATTTACATCCTGTCTCACAACAGTCATCCTGCTGTTTGGCAGATACACTCGATATTTGTGGGGAGTATCAATGTACCCCACAAATATCCCCATCTCAACTGTTGGTTCTAGCTTCTTTCTGGAATCTTTGGTCACATGGAAATATATAGATGAGCCAAAAATTTTAAAATATGAAACATCAAGTTTCTTACTAGAAAAAGCCTCCTCTAGTGTACTCATGCCAAGTATCCGATGAGGACTACGGTTCTTCACAAATACCGCTATGTTGCATGCCTCTGCCCACAAATGTAACAATAGGCCTTGATCATGTAACATCACTCGTGCCACATCCACAATTGTTCTATTCTTTATTTCTGCAACCCCATTCTGTTGTGGGTTAAGAGGTGCAATCAACTCTCTCCAAATTCATTCTTTGGCACAAAAGTTATTGAATTCATTGGAGATGTACTCATCACCATTGTCGCTCCTCAGAGCCTTCAAATGCTTCCTTGTATCTTTCTTAGCCAATGCTTTGAACTCACAAAATTTTGAGAACGTATGATCTTTCTTCTACGTGAATTATGTGTGAAGTAGATCCAACACTTTCTAGAAAAATCATCATAAAAAATCACATAATACCTATACTTTGCTGTAGAAGCTGTAGAGAATGGTGCACATACATTTGAGTGAACTCTCTCAAGGATTTCCGCTGCTCGATTCTCCTTCTCGTGAAAATTGGCCTTTGCATACTTCCCCATGTTACATCCCTTGCATGTGTCTATCTGCGCAAGAGTACCCTTTGGAAGCCCCGTAGAAATATGCTGCATGAACTTCAAAGCACCGTGGTGTAGATGACCCAATCTCCTGTTCCATAACTCACCCTCATCCCGACTCACCACTCTATCTGCTTTATCCATCAATGCTGCACAACCATCTACATCAAGTTTGTAGAGATTATTCACACGAATCGAAATCTTCTTAAGTTGTCTTGTGGCTTTGTGATGAAGGAATGCTTTCTCTTCACTGAAAACCAAATCATATCCTCTATCCTCCAACATAGCAACTAAAACTAAATTATTTTTTAAGCCTGGTACATGCATGGCATATTTTAATAAGAAGGGTTTACCTGACTGTCTCTAGAAAGTAACTGTACCAATCCCAGTAGCGCTATACCTCCCGTCATCACCCATTTCGATATGCATCTGGAGATCCTTCTCCTCCAAGCTACTAAAAATTTCTTTGTCTCCCGTAATTGGGAAAGATGCACCACTATTCAAGTACCACACTGATCCCATCGCACTAGACACCATGCATGTGATGATTGAGAAATTGTGAAGCCAAAGCTTCACCCACTGTAGCTCCTGAAGTCTTATTTTTGTTCTTCTTCTTCTGTGGACAATTAGTGGCATAATGTCCATACTCGTGACAGTGAAAACGTTTCACTCTAGACATGTCACACTTCTTGCCTTCTTTTTCGATCTCAGATTTATAATAAGATTTCTTTCCCTTCCCCTTCTTTACTTTACCAGCTGTTAGGGTCCTATAATAATAGGGTTCATAATTTTTGAATTGATTTTGACAAGTCTTGTAAATATGTACATACCTTGCTTTCTGCAAGTTGTTTTCCCATATTTGAAAATAATAAAAAATGAAAAGAGGGAAAAAGTACTAAAAGAAAAATAGAAGGAATTGAAAAGAAAAAGATTAAAAAGAATAGAAAAATGGACCCCAAACACAAAAAAGAGATAAGAATAAGACATGAAAGTGATGCAAGTCAAAATGCCACTACTTTTTATTTTTTTACTGCAAATAAATTATTATGTGCAGCTTGTTCAAAATGCCATAATCCATGATGAGTTAAATAGTTTAATCTTAACTTTCTCATGCTTTAAATTTTATGTTTATAGATAGAGAGTAAAGATCTGTCAAATAGTTTAAACTTGACAAATTAGTAGATATTTAGAGAATAAATAAGGAGCTCAAAAATTTAATATAAGCCCTTGGATGAAACAAGGTTAGAATTAGATAGTTTATGTATTAAATAAAAATGGATAAGGGTATGCAAGCTCAAATGCACCCATGTGAATGAAGAAACTGTTAGGTTAGCAAATGGGTAAGTAGAAAGCAGTTTTACAATGGCATGAATAAACTTCATCTGGAATATTACTAATTCCCTTCCCTCAAAGTGTTCCATTACTAGAACCTTTAAGTTATAAAGACTCAGAGCATTTCTCTGACTTCTGGTGGGACCAAACCCATGTCTTAATGACTAACTGACATCTAATTATTGGATTTCACCTCATTAAAGCATTTTGTCCCTTCATAAAAACCCTTTTCCTTAACATAAAATCCCTTTTCCTAAAGTTGAAACTTCTTTTTGCTTAGGGAAAGTAAAAACCCCCCTTAACTAATTACATTTCATACAAAAAACATTCAAAAAAACCCACAAAAATGCATTTATTAAGTGTAAGGGGCCAAAAATATGAAAAAATGCGCCCAAATGCCTAAATTACACATTATAAAGGGTATTTTTATATTTTCCGCTCATTCATATCATATTAACATTTAACTTATTTTATTAATTCCACTATAATACCCTACCCTGTAGTTATATTAATTCACTTTATTAAATATCCCAAATCCACATTATAAGTTTATCCTATGGTTTAAATTAACCCAAGTGACATATTCTGCTTTCCCCCATAGGTTAAAACATATATTTTATTAAAACCCGCCCAAAGGTTACTTTACATATGTAAATAGTATATTTGTTACATATTTTTCCTACCTGCCTATCTCATTAATAGAAAGACTTTACGTTTAAAACTATGTTTTAAACATAATAACTTAATCCCGTTGCACATAAAGTATCACGGGCCCCATGCCCATACACCGAGCAACTTCACCGCTTAATCCTGTCCATTCACACTCCCTTCGCTCGATATGACGACCCATCATTGATATCGCAATTTCAATAATATGATGGTTAATTGATTTTGGATTTGCGATATGGGTGGTATTGCCCGATTATCTCTCCTCCACGCTGCGCAAAACAATTGGATCACATCCGTTTCAAAGAAACCATTTACCACCCTCTAGCGATGCAATAACCGCTTCACGGTATTTAACTTCCTTGCGCCAAACCGCCCTCATTCAAATTAATTCGCATTGAATGTAAACAATGTTTCATACCCAAAATTTATAAAACAACAAATGTACATGTTCAAACCCTTTTTCTGCGTTTTCTGCTCATTTAACTGTCTCTGACTGAAGAAAGGACGCTGCCACCCATTTTTCATGCACAAACAACCAAATTCAGCCATAATTTACTGATTCAACTGCTCAAAAATTCCAAATCATGTTTAAAGGATCTCAGCCAAGTTCTAAAAGCTCCCAAACATCCCAGAAACCCCTTTTCAAGTCAAATACCTACAAAAAAAAAATATTTTTCAAGAAAAATACCTATCTTACACCTGAAAAGAGCTATGCTTGTGAATTTAAGCCTTATTGAAGCCTGTTAGCCAAAAGAACTACCTTTATTCCCTTCAAAAAATCATATTTTCTATAAAAAACCTGATAAAATCACAGTTTTGAATACTGTAACATGTTTTTAAGAAAAAATAAAGAAAGTTTAGCCTTTTGCAGACTTGTAGAAACCCTTTCACTGATTCGAAACCCTTTTATAAATGCTCAGAACCCCTTTTGTGCATGAATTAGAATGTTATAGGTATGTTTTATCCAAGAAAAGACAGTAAACCCTTGTTAAACCTTCCCTGAATTTATAAAAAGGTTTAAAGATTGATTTTGGAGCAGAATTGAAGGTTTGAAGCATAAAAATCCAGATTTTACCTGTTAAAACTCCAAAGGAAACTTCTGTCATATTAAAAGAACTTCTGTAAACAATCTAAGCTTACAGAAGAGTATAAAAAACCTAAAAACAGAGTTTCTAAGATCCAGTGGTCTAAATTGTCAAGAACAGATGTAGAAATGGCTTCTAAAAGCACCATTTTCATAAATCCACTAAAATCTCCTATTGTAGATGTTGAGCATACCCCTTTAGCTGATGTTGATTATAAAATTACTGATCCTATAACTGAATTCAACCTTTTTTTATCTCCACTGCTGGAGTCAAGAAAAATCCTTGGATCAGGTAGATGAAGTACTAGTTTGGGAGTCCAATTTACCCAAATATGTAGTTCACCATACCAATCAGTGTCCTGAAGTCATTAGATTGTGTCAAGCTCACTATTCCCCTGACCAAAGAGTTATTGTGAATGCTAATAAAGAAGTATTATTCACTATCACTGCTGAGTCTATAAGCCAACTGCTTCATCTACAACCAAATACAGTCCCTTTGTCCATAGAAGCTCTTACAAAGTTATATCTAGATTTGGACTTTCCTAAAAGATTTTAAATCTTCCAGATATTCATGCCCTCATATGTTGAAAGCCCTAAGATAAATCCTCCCTATTCATCTTCCAAATTCCCAGACGGATCAAGACACATTATCTCAATGTTGTCTTTTATCCTTGGTTATTTCACTGATGAGCACACTGATGAATCCACCATTGGTTTTTAGTCCACCTTTGTGCCTGGTCAACCCCCTGCAATCATTTTCAACTTTGCTGAGTATATAGCTAACAATATTCATGAAAAACTAGTAAAAATTCCCACTGAAGGTGTTTTTAGGTATACCTCTTACCTATTTCATATGTTTCTATACTTCCAATCAGATAAATTTCATATGGCCCTTAAAAAGATGGATCTAGAGGGTAATGAGAAATCAATCATTTTCTCGACTTCCTTAATAAGAAAGGAGTCGACAGAGTTCACTAATTCATAATTTATTAGTTTTTTTATTCACCCATTAGTTAATCTACTCACAAACTGTGTACAACCAAGGATAAGGGATGAGATTAAGAAAGTTTTGCAGCTATTAGAACAGAGCAGAACTGGAGATTGACACCTATACCAAAACCACATAGATATTAGAGGGGTCAAATATTTTGCCCTAGAAATTTCCAAAGTACCTACCAATGAGACTGTTTTCCCTAGAATACATAATATTAATGATTCTAAATTCAGATTCTGAAAAATTTTTAGCTGCTAAAAATAAGACTCAATTCAAATTGAAAAACCAGGTGGGTCCATTCCTATGCAATCATAGGGAAGCAGGTGTAGAGACAAAAAAATTGTTGTTAGAATATAAGTTTGATGAAAGTTTTATGTGGAACTATGATCCTTATGGAATAATCAGTAAGATGAGGGTAAAATGAAAATTAACCCCATATATTCATGATAAAAGGCCTGAAATTGAAAAGTTTTCCAACCAAGTTGAATGGTTGGAAAACACATTAATGGAATCTGTCAAGCAAGGTGATACTAGTCACACTTTGCAAAATCCAATTCATGAGGACATAACCACAAAGAGAATCATAGAAGAAGGCACATATACAGCTGAACAACAACATAAACCAGATTCAAACTTAGATACAATAAGAAGCCTAAAATAAATCTAGCTGATAAAGAAAAAGAAACAGTGGAGATTTTAGATGAAGGGAATCCAGAGACAGATACTGTGACACACATAGTAATTGAAAAAGAGCAGCAACCTGCTACTTCCCACACTCAGATGATCAAGAAACAACAAAGTGGGGAAGTGTCTTCATCACAACAGGCAGAAGGTAAAGACATGGATATCAAAGAGAAATATAAAGAAATCAAGGCCAAGAATGAAGAGATAAAAAATGAAATCTACTCACAGTACTTGAAGCAGACTCCATGAAATCAAAATAGTCTGCTTTCAGCCTTTGACTATACAATAAGAAATTACTTATGTCAGTTCTTTAGCCAACAATGTCAACACCTAAAACAACAACAGATTATAAGAATGTTGACTTTGAGGTGCCAGTCCAAGATATTCATCCCTTGGACCAGATTGAATTTCGTAAACAAAGCTTAGAAATGCTATATTCTACCATGACCACCGAGGAAATGAGTGTCCAAAAGCTTCAGAATTCTGTGACCAATATGAGAGATCAACTTGAGGTTGAAAATGCCTCTTCCTATGCCAAAGACACTAGAATTAACTCTTTAGAAGAATTGGTGATTGAAGTAGGGTATGACCCTTCAAATGTGAAAGAAGCAGATGAACTAATCAAGAAGAAGAATGCTAACATTGCAACATTAAGAAAACAATTGAAGCTACCTCCTACAGAGCATCCACAGGGTAAGGAGATTGTGCAAGAGGAAAATCAGAAATATGAGATGATGAGTCTCATACTACAAATGACAGCACAATTAAAGGAGATGAAATTGAGATGGACAAGCTTGTCCAAGAGAAAGATGCTGTAAAAACTCAAAAGATTCCTCCTACAGTCATTCCCATGGTAACAACAACAGTTCCTTCAATTCTAGTAGAAGAGTTAGCACCAAAAGTTCCACTGGCCACTTCTACTACTTCAGCTACATAATCTTCTACTTCAATAGTTCAACAATCAGATGAGGCTAGCAAGCTTATTAAATCCATGTAAGATATGTCAATACAGAGTTAATGAGATCAATATATTAAAAGAGAAAATCAAGAACTTGGAGGATGCCAAGAAATTAGAACGAATAAATGTTAAAACAGAGGAAAAAAAGGAAAAAAAGGTTAAGTGAGAAGCTTAAAAAGGTAGAAACATAATTAACCTTAAAAGAGCCCATGACATACATCAAAAATCAGCTGTGGTCCAAAATCATTGAGTCAATCAATGATACTTGGCCTTCCATTCAAGTGATCTATGAACAAAATGACTTAATTAAAGCAGCCAAAGAAGAAATTTTGAAGACAAAGGAAGAGCTAGGTCCTAAGCCTGAAGAAGCCCTAGAAATAATCAAGTTTGTCAATACTAAAAACAAGAAAGAATTGGATGAGATAGGGATAACTGACAAAACTGAAACAATTCTTGAGGTAAGAAAAGTAATTTCAAAGGAAAACTTGATGAAGCAGCTAGAAGAGAAGTGTCAAAACATGGAGATGGCCATAACTAGATTCATGGTTAAGTTTGACACATTAAGACAAAAAGGCTTGCCAAAAATTCTTGTTATCAATGATAAACTGATGAAGTAAGAAGATTACAATAAGAATATTAGGGAATTTGCTAAGGAAAAAGTGAACAAGGCATATTGGCAAGGAGTTCCAACAGGAAAAGTGTTGCATAAGAGTGTTGAAAACTTATTTTATTTACAGCATGAGATAAAACACCTCTTTGTAATCAAACCAGCATTTGCAAGGTACACAGAAGCAGATGAAAATTTTAGAAAACTTACCAAGGTTAAGTTACCAGAGGCAGAGTTTTGGCAGAAGCTTACAAATTTACTTTAAAAAAAGACAGTTTGCAGTGAAAGAGGAAGAAAAAAGAGAGTGTTGTTTTTACATAGTAAAAACAGATTTTTAAAAGCAGTAAAAAGTCAAAACAACAAATTAAAGAGTATAAGAGGTTAAAGTGTATCAGCTAAAGAGTATAAGAGGTTAAAGTGAATTAGATAAAGAGTATTAGGTGAGAGATAATGTTCAAAATAGATAGAAGATCACTTTCCAGCGTTAAAGACAATACAACAGCCAGTTGCAGCCCAAAACCAATAGAAAAGATATTTTATTTTAATAAATAGGACAGCTTTCAAGTTTGTTATGCAGCTGTCATTATCTCTTTGTAATAGATATTTTATTTTCCATAGAAAATTCCTATGATTGTTCTAAGATATTTTGTATTAATTTTGTATAAATACTTCATTACTTGAAGTATTAGTGTGGATTAAATTTCTGAAGATTTCTATAGCTGGAACATTCTGAACCTAAGGGTTTTCGTAATCAAGCTCAAGTCAGAAGACTAGATTTCAAGGAATAAAGCATCATATTAATGGATTCATGTGTTGGGCCACTGAAGTGAAGTACTTTCTACTGTTATCTGTCTATTTTCTTATGTTTCTCATCCATTCATAAATGTGTTCTAAATTTTAATGTGAAATCAGGAAATGTTATATCAGAATTTTTTAAAAGCACTTTGTTATTGACTAGTTTTCATTTTAATGTTTTCTGCTGATATCCAGACTAGGGAACTCTTAATTTCTCCCTAATTTCGATTGACCCCTACCTTCTCACTTCTTATCCAGATCAAATAATTCTTAGTTTCTCTTTATCCTGATTAAAGCCACTTCACCAATCAACAATTGAATATCTTTAGTGACTATGCTATCTTGCCTTTTAAACATTTGAATTTAGACCTTGATCCTGATCCTTCTGCTTAACACATTGACTCCATCTATCCAATGGATTACAGATCTATAAGCTATCCATCTCAGTAAGTGATTTTACCACCAAAACCAATCAAAACCCCAAAACCAATTTTCCCTATATAATTAGCCTAAAATCAAACATAAAAACAAAGTTAAATATTATAGAGAGAGCCCTCTCTGAGCCTTAGGAAGGCTAGATCCTAAAGCTTAAATGTAGGTATGTGATTACTTCTGATATTATTTAAAATATAAAATCAAAATCTCACAACTTTGGGAATTATTAGAGTGATAACATACTGGCGACCATATTGGGGAAGTAACCAATCCTCAGTTCTAAATAGGTCTTAAAGGAAATATTTTTATTATCTTTTCACCTTAAAGACTGTTTTAATAACTCGTGAGTATATTTTCATTAAAAATTGTAATTCTGGCTTCCAGAAGAGTCTACTATACCAGGTCAAATCCAGATCCTCAACCTACTGTCATAGTAGATGATCCTAACAGAATTGGGAAAAATAATAAAAAAGTAGAAGATTTAACTGGTAATAAAGTTTCCTTAGTTAGAGAAAATTCCCTTCCAAAACAATTAGCAACTATACAAGACATTGATTTTTATCTAAATTTTGAACATTCTTTATTCAGAAATAAACCAAAAAGTGATTTAAATAGCAATGTTATAGATCCTAATTTCATTTCATCTCTTGAAATTAAACAGGAAAATGTTTCAGTAGATTTTGAATCAAAGATTTTTGAGGTTTATGATAAAATTGATGAAATAAATGCTACTATATTTAAGTAAATAGATGAAGCTATTTTTCAGCATTTAGTTGAATTAGTTTCTTTATCAGCTTATACCCCTAAGCCTTCTACCACTCATTTAGATACCAGCCTTTTAGAGTCTCAAGGTTCATCTCTATTTACTACCACATCATCCATAATATCCACCACACTTCATGCCACAGATCCATTTATTCCTAAACAACCATTCCAACCTAGAGTATTATTCCCATCCTCCACCACCTCATCTCCATCCACTAGTTTTCCTTCTGCATTTTCCAATACATCATTCTCATTTCCAGTTACCTCTTCATATTTCCAAACTTCATCTTTTGGTTTCTCAACCAAATTTTCCAACACAACTTCTTATATACCAATCTCATTTGCAAGTTCTTTAACTACCTTAGCAAGTACTTCTAGCTCTGCCCCAAGTACTTCCAATTTACCTCCAAGCCAAGCTATAATTCAAGATATGGTTGCTAGATATGCTCCCTTGGTCCTTCCAGCCCAATTACATGACATGCCTCAGGACTATCAAAGCAAAATACCTCAATTTGATGCAACCACTCAATACAATTCCCAAAAACATGTAAATAAGATGACAAACTATTTTGAACTTCATGAAATAGATGAGTCTGATGTCCAAATGAGACTGTTTGCTCAAACATTAATTGGGGAAGTGAAAAAATGGTTTAAAGGTTTAAATCCTGGTAGTATTGCTGATTTAGCAGTCTTTCATAGATTATTCCTTAATAGATGGGAAAAGAAGAAAAATCAATTACAGATTTTATCAGAATTTGAGAGCATTAAAAGAGCACCCAATGAGATAGTCCAATATTATTGCACTAGATACAATAGAATTTATAATTCAATTCTTGCTAATCTTAAGCCTCCTCTAGATTCCGTTCTTCTCAAATTCCATGATGGATTTGATACAGACATAACATATCAATTAATAGAGAGAAATCCTGAAACTTTAGAGCAGATGCAAAGCAATGCTGTTAGTGTAGAAGAAAACCTATTAGCAAAGAAATCTAGGTTAAGGAATGAAAGGAGAGTAACCATAAAATAAGAGGCATCTAGTTCAGATTTAAAAATAGATCAATTAGCAAAAACTTTAGAGAGAATGATGGATAAGCTAGAAAATATGGAAAGGAAGCCATAATGGGATAACCAACAACAAATTAGAAATCCCAACTTCAGGAAAAATACTAATACTGGAAAAACTAGAGAATCAACACCTGACCAAACAATAAGACCACCTTTCCAAGAGAACTATGTTGAAATTTCTCATCAGAATGAAGATGACGAAGACACCATAATCTAATGGGTATTAATGATGATAACACTATCTTTCTTACACAAGAGGATCAGGATTTATAGGATTTACAACAAATGCAATTAGATTCTGGTGAATCATTTGATTACAAACAAGGTTATGATTTTTCTATCAATGAAGTACATAAGCAATATAACCTTAGGAGCAAGAAAAACATAGAGCCTTCTATTAAGAAATCTGTTCAAACACAAACAAAGAAAGAAGTATAAGATCCCACCACTAAAGTTTTGCAAATTCTCCCTAGGGAAAGTAAGCAAAATTCTAATTCATCCCAAAAAATTTCAAGACCTAAAATTTCACCTAGTCTCAAAATTGTTGATATAACAGATGATGCGTCCAAACATAGACAGATTCACAAAAATTTGCTGCTGAAAATACAACCAATTATGTCAAAACAGTAATTATAGACTCTAAAACACCCACTGTTGACCCAAAATCAGTTGATCCAAAAGCTGCCACTGCTAAAACAGCTTCTGAAAATTCAAAATCTGCAAAAACATCTACTGCTTCTCAAAATATTCCTGAAAATAAAACTAAAAATGTTAAGACAATAGAAACCTAAACTGAAAATGAGAAAACAACTGTAGAAAAAAAGATAAACCTACTCAAATTATAGTTACTAAAGAAGAGATAATTCATCTAAGTAAATCACAAGCTCCATTTAATATTCAAGCTAAAATTTATAAATTAAAAATACCATTTCCTTTGACAGAATTGGTAAAACATGATTTGTACAAAACAACTATCACTGAAACCTTAAACATGAATGATGGAGAAGATTCAGTAAATCCAAGTGATGATCAACTAGAGTTAATTTTTGGCCCTGATGTTAATGGAAAACACCAAGATGGAGTAGTTCCAACATTTTACATTAGCTTAACTGTTCATGACCAAATATTACACAATGCAATGCTAGATTCAGGGGCTTCACACAATTTAATGCCAAAAGAAATAATGGAAACCCTGAATTTAGATATCACTAGGCCTTACAAAGATCTCTTTTCATTTGATTCCAGCAAAGTCAAATGTTTAGGTTTGATTAAAAATTTGTGTGTCACATTAGTTCAATATCCTAGTAAAAGCATACTCATGGACATTGTAGTAGCTGATATCCTTCCCAAGTATGGAATGCTCTTATCTCGCTCATGGGGAGCCAAATTACAGGGATCTCTACAACTTGATATGTCATATGAAACAATATCTGTTTTTGGCCAACCAAAGAAAATTTATAGGGAAACATTGATGAAATATATGGCGAGTAGTGTATAAAGACAAAGAAATTACCCAATTTACACTACACCTACTGACATGGATTCATTCATTTTATGCAACTCTAACTCATATTGAAATCAAAACTGAACTAAAAGATAAAAAAAAAACACCAGACAGTGAAAACATCTTTCACGAATCATTATGGCACCTAGATTTTGATGGTTCAACCAATAAATTAGGAGCATGAGCAGGAGTTTGGATAACTAATATGGAAAACAATCATGCAGAAGGTCATGCTTTCAAACTGAATTTTAAATGTACCAACAATATGGCTGAATATGAAGCTCTTATTTTAGGTCTGCAGATTGTTAGGAATTTAGGAGGTAAAATAATATCAATTATGGGAGACTTAGAGTTAATTGTGAAACATATAACTAGAGAATATTCTGTTTATAATACAAGATTAAGCCGATATAGAGAAAATGTTTTATATTTCATTAAAGAATTGTTAGAATGTGATTTTTCTGCAATACCAAGAAAACAGAACATACAGGCTCACTGCTTAGCAAACTTTGCTAGTACCTGTAACCTTCCATTTCAATCAAATCATAGATATACTATAGAAGTAAAACATAGATCTATAATTCCTCATAATCTTAAATATTGGCAATTTTTCTCACAAAATGAATAGATTTATCATTTCATGAACAATGAAGGAGAATTTCAGAATCGTAAAATAGATACTGATTGTACCATAGATCAGAACTTAGATAGTGAAATTGATTTAAATAATGTAGATGTAAATAACTTAAGTTTTTCTAAACCTACTAAATTTAGTTAATTAGATATAGAAAATTTAGAAAAAGTAGAGATTGAAGAGTTAACATGTTATCACCCTAGTAATTTCTTAAGTTGCGGGATTTGAATTTTTAGTCAAAGAAGACTAGGGGTAACCACAAACCTACTTTGGAAATTTAGGATCTAGCCTTCTTAAATTTCAGAGAGGGCTCTCTCTTTATGATTTAACTTTGTTTTTGCTTAGTGTTTTAGGCTAGTTATGATAGAACAATTGGTTTTGGTTTTGAAATGTTTGGTGGAAAATAATATCACTTAAAGACAAATTAAAGAGGGATCTACTAGTCCATTGGGTTATGGAGTCAAAGTCTAGCAAGCAGAACAAGAAGGAAAGGCCAAAGGGATGCTAATGTATTCAGGGCAAGGTAGATAACCCTCAGAGTTGTGGATAGATTTTTTTGATGAAATGGATTGCTTCGGGATAAAGGGCAATGAAGGATTCTTTGATCTAGAAAAAGAGGAAGGAGGCAGGGGTCAAACGGGACTAGGAGCAATTAAGAATTCCTAAATCCGAAAATCAATAGAAAACATTTAAATGATTAATTAGTTAAGACAGGGAGTTTTTACACTAGTCCTAAAGTAATACTCCTAATTAATCATTAAGATTAAACACCATATATGAAATTGTATGTAACTAAGAAAATGAAACAATAACAGTAAGAAAGTACTTTACTCTTCAAATTATCACATGAATCCTAAATTATGAAGTCCAATTGGCTATTTTCCAGACTGCTGCTTTGAAATCAACACATGTGAGCCTCCAACGTACCAACAAAATATCTATAATATTCTTGGCAATTTTATTCCACACTAAACACTTCACAAACTGAATTATTTATACAAATGTTTATTACAAATATCCTAGAGAGATCTAGGAATAAATCTAGGAAATATAAAATATCTTTACACATTGAGAGGGTAAGTTGCTTAAAAACTTTAGCAAGTTGTCCTCTTATCTAGAAAATATAGAACTAACTTATCTAACAAAAATTGTTTGTTGAATAGCTGTCCCTGCTTGCTGGCACATTGAAAAAATATCTTTTTGGAAGATGACTTAACTAATAATCTTTCCACATATACTCTTTAACACTGGGCTTCATCCCTGATGTTCTTTCATGTTGTTTATTTATCATTTTACTGCTGTAAAAAGGGAAATTATAGCAGTCAAAATCACCTGGATGTTTCTTTTCTCTCTGATACACTTTGACTCTATTCTTTTTACATTTTTACTGCTGTAAAAAGAGACTTCTCAGCGGTAAAAAACCAAAATAAAAAACTGTTTTATTGTTTCCTTCTCAAATTGACTGTTTCACCTACACTTTCTTTCACTGTTTTGCTTCTTTGCTGCTACAACAAATCTGTAAACACCTGTCATTGTTTAGTACTTGGTATCTTCATATTTTTCAGCTTCCTGTAGTTCTCATCAGCATCTGTATACTTAGAAAAATTTGGTTTGAAGACAAACAGATGCTTGATTTCATTTTGAAGGAAAAAAAAGTCTTCAATATATTGGAGAATGACCTTTCTTGTGGGAGAGCCCTGTGGCAGCTGCTTGTTGACCTGTTCTTTAGCATAATCCCTTATCTTCTTGTCATACTATTTTTGGTTCATCAACTTCTCATTGAAGACATGAATATCTGGAATGCCAACTTGTCTCAGCATGGTGTATTTTGCTAAAAACTTAGTGATTGAAGAATTCATGGCATCACACTTTTCCTCCAGACTATTCATCAGATTTCTTTTTGTTAGAACTTTCTTGATTTGTAGAATGGTCTCAGTTCTATCATGTATCTACAATTCTTCTAACTCTGCTCTGTTTTTACCATTCAAGAAAGTGATAAGCTTCAAAGCTTGTGCTGGTTCGTCTGCCAATTCTTCCTTTGTTTTTTGGATTTCAACTTGAGCTGCTTGAAGTAGGTCTATTCATATATGATCTGTATTGATGGCCATTGAAGATGTATAGTCTTAATTATATTGGTCCATAGGTAATTTCTTATATAAGAAATTTGTGCAGTGAAACTTAAGTCTTTTTGAAGGCTTTTGATTTGCTCTTCAAGTCTCTTGGCCCTTTGCTCATAATTGTTGGCATTGATTAATGTTGTCTTGTTGGAGATTTCCATGTTCTGAATCATTTTCTTCAAACTGTTAATTTCATTATTTTTCCGAGACATTTCCTCCATTGATTTGACTATCTGTCCTGCTTCATCTGTACGTGTACCTATGATGTTGAAGATTCTGTATTGGAGTTAGTAGCTGATTGTACTGACACTGCAGTTGCCAGTGGCGCTTTGGTGCTAACTTTTCTCCCAGTGTAGAAGGAACAACAATAGTAATAATAGGTATGACTGTAGGAATGGTGGAAGTATTAGTTTCCTTCACAATTTCTTTTTCTTTTATAAGTATATCCATTTGACTCTCCATATCTTTTATTTGGGCAGTTAACTTTATGATCAACTGCATCATATCCTCTTTTTCTTTCTGTTCTTGAAGTATCTCCTTACTCTGTGGGTGCTCACTTTGAGGAATTTTTAACTGTTTCCTTAAAGCAACAATATCATCATTTTTCTTCTTGATCAATACTTCAGCAACTTGCACATTTGATGGGTCAACTCCTATTTGTAAAATCAAATCTTCTAAGGCCTTGATCCTTAGATATTTTTCATAGAGTGAGGCCTTGTCTAACTTCATCTAATCTTGTAAGTTGAATACTGTATTTTGTAAATTTAATGCACTCATGGTCTTTGTGACTACTGTTGCATAAAGCATTTCTGAATTGTGCCTGTGAAATTCAATCTGGTCAAGTTCATGAATACTTTCAACATCTATTTCAAATTCTGTCTTCTTATAATCAGCCACTGTTTTTGGAGTTGAAGTGGAGGGCTGTAAGAAAGAGATCATCATCTTGTTGGTGGCATAATCATATGCTAAAAGTAACCTATTCTGATTACTTGGCTTTTGTTTTAAGAATTGAGAGTAAATTTCACTTTTTATTACTTCATTCTTTTTCTTGATCTGTTTATATCTTTCTTTAATGTCCAAGTATTTTTCATCTGCTATTTTAGAAGAAGAATAAGCTTCCATATTACCTTGCTTTTCAATCATCTGGCTGTCTGGTTCTTTAGCTGTTGCGTGTTCCCTTTCAATCTCTGTCAAAGTCTCATTAATTATTATTGTGGCCTCATTATTCACTTGCTGATCATTATTTGTTTCTTGGCCATTTGTATCATCAATTTCAATCACTTTATCTTTCCCTATGGAATTGAATTTGAGCCTTTTATTGTAGATCAACTTGAATTTAGTCTTTGTGGTTGTTTCTGCTGTGTAGGCTCCCTCATCTATGCTTCTTTTGTTTGAATATTCTGGCTGTTTTGATGCTACCATGGCAAGTGTGGTATCCATCTTTTGTGTTGGCTCTGCATTGATGACTGTATCTATCAATGTGTTCTCTAACCATTCTATCTGATTTGAAAATTTCTCAATATCAAGCTTTGGCTCATGTATAAAAGGAGGTAGTTTACACTTGAGTCTAATATTGTTGAGAAAACCTTGAGGGTCATAATTCCAATAGAAGCTTTCTTCGAATTTATATTCTGACAATCTTCTAGCTATCTCTTTTTCAGCATCCCTATTATTTACTATAAAAAGGCCAATTTTATTTTTTAGTTTGAATTGAGTTTTCTTCTTGGAGGCCAAGAAATTGATGGCATCAACATTCAAAACCTGTCTCAAATACTCTAAAGCAAAGACTCTGATAGTCAAAAACTTAGGTAATTTGTATGGAAGCAGATTGGTTCCAAAGATTCTCAATTCAATGTGTTTCTGATACAAGTACCAATCTCCCTTCTTGCATTGCTCTGATAGTTGTAATATCCTTTTCATTTCTTCACTTACCCTAGGCTATTCTGATTTATGTAGAAAATTCATAGCTGGCCTAATGAAAAAATTTGTATAATCTGTGTAGCTGTACACACTTCCTTCCTTTCTCAATAGTGCTGTCCAAAAGACAACTGATAGAGGCTGGCCCTCTACATTCATTTTCTGTAATGCCATTGGAATTTGATCAGCTTGTGAGAATAATAACAAGTGAAATAACTATGAAGAATATATGAATACCCCTTCAATGGGAAACTTGGTCAACTAATGATGGATAGAATCATCTATGAACCTGGCAAAGTAAAAAATCATGGAAGGAGGCTGAACAGGTGATAAAGTAGACAAAAATCCAAGGATGGATTCATCAGTGAAATAGCCTAGTATGAAGGATAACATCGAAATTACATGTCTTGAACCCTCAGGAAACTTGGAAGTGGAATAGGGAGGATTCAACTTTGGAATGTCTACATGAGCTGGCATAAAGTTCTGAAAAATCATAAATTTCTTAGGGAAATCCAATCCCAAATATAACTGAGTTAATGCTTCAATGGATAGGGGGACTGCCCTAGGGTCAAACTGTAGTTGCAACATTTCATTTATAGATTCTGCAGTGATAGGAAAAAAAGCTCCCTATCAGCATTCACAATTACTCTTTGGTATGGAACATAGTACTTTTGGCACATTCTTACCAGGTCTTAACTAGGATGTGTTACTGGGATTACATATTTGGGTAAATTTGTCTCCTAGATAAGCATGTCATCTTTATCTAGGAACTTTTCATAACACCACTTGTGAGCTTCTAATAAGTTGAATTCTATCACAGGGTCTGCAATTTTATAATCCACATTAGTCAAGGGGATGATTTCTTCGGTAGATACTGGTGGCTGAAGGGGATTGACAGACACAATAGTTTTTGTAGTGAGTGCAGGGGTGGATTTTGGAGCTTTTGCTGCTTCAGACTTAGGAGGTTTGGATCCTCCGGGTTTAACAGGCCTAGAGCCTCCGTCTTTAGGTGTCATTTGTTTCTTTTTCATTTTGAAATAACTAAAGCAAGATTACATAGTTTGCAATAGTTAATTTTTCTTAAACTGAGGGAATTTGAGAAATTCTTGTGCAATTAGGAATCTGGGATCTGCTCAACAGGTTTAAGACAGAAAACACAGATTTTATGAATGAATAGGGCTACAAAAGAGATTTTTTTAGACAATCTTTAGGTTTAAAAGATCTTTTCAAGCCGTGGAATTGATTTACAGCAATTAAAAACTGAGGATTCGGCTTAAAAAAGGCTTTTGGGACAATAGCAGTTTCTAGGGAAATTTTGCGAGAGTTTTCCCTGACTTTGAACATTTTAGGGAAAATTTCTATGAATAATTTCTCTTAATTCAAATTTATTTTAGTCATAAGGACTTCAATTTTGGATTTGCAGGCTTGAATAGTCGAAGAATACCTTAACTGCAGGTATTTCGACAGTTGGATGGGCTTTGAAATGCTTCTATGGTTGATCTTGAGCTTATTTTGAGTTGCTGGAGCCGAGAAGGTGTTAATGGTCTTCAAAGAGGGTTTTCAGCTCCGAAATTGGAACTTTCAGGCACAAAATCGACACACAAAGGTTTAAAATCAGGCTCAGGAAGCTTAAAAGGGCTTAGCGGAGCTTTTTTAACAATCGGGATATCTATAACCAGTCGGGTGCGACTTTAATACTCAGAATACACAGATAACGTTAATAAAACTTAAAACAAAGGTTTTAACCTTTACCATAAATCTTTAAAAACACAATAAATGCGAGTCAAATCACTGGCAGGAGTGGTTTTAGATTTTTGAACGCGAAAAACCATTGGTGGGTTTCGCGTAGACATTGGGCAGTAAATGATATTTCTCAAAATGAATGCGACGCAATGAGAAGACGCCATGTCGCAGTGGGTGGTTTCACGAAAATAGCCTATTTCACACTCATTTGGGTGTTTGGAAAACATTTGGGTTTTGAATGCGAAATGCATCGTTAACTGTTGGATTTGGGTGGTTTGGGCAAATGGTCAAGATCAATTTTAAAGCTGCGGTGGAAAGTTATGGTGGGGCGTGGGTGGCTTATGCGATGTTGCATTGAAATATAATAAAACCTTTGTAAAAAAAACACTTTATAATCAAGGTTTTAATATATAAAAAGGTTAAATATATATGAGGGTATATGGTTCCAAAGGGTAAAATGGGCGGTGTTATATATACAAAGGGTTTATATATATGGTAAAAAAATGTGCGTGAGGCGGGTTATATGGTGTTAGTATGAATCTTAATTCCAAGCGTACGAAAAAAGACCACTTTAACTTTGCATAACAAACAGCCCTAACAACAGAAATGACTGCTAATATCTTCAGATCTGTAGTTAAGTGATCAAGATAAATGCTGCAAAAATATAGATCTATGCATTAGAAGACATTAAATGGTAAAAAAAAACAAGATTTACTCCATGCATCCATTAGACAAGACAAGAATATATCAAATGAATTTTGTATTAATGGCACCTGGGAGGAAAACACAAGAGGGTGTTCTCGGTTCTCCTCAATGGCATTAGGGGAATTTTGAGGTCTAAAATGGGCCTCCTAAGGAAAATGTACAATCAAAATTCACTTTATGAGAACCAATCACATTTTAGGAGATGACATCATCCCTAATGGTTGAGGTGGCATTGTTTGAGTTAAAGGTACTTACTTGTCACATTCTCAATGGTAGATAAAAACTCATGGTTAACCATGGTAGTGCTCTAAGTACTTTTAAAGTCATAAAGTAGAGTACTCATAATAAATGTCATTTCACACTTTTTGAATAAAATAATATTATTTTCATTTCATATTTATTGAAATAAATAATGCATATCCCTATACATTTATTATATTATGTTATTTTATTTTATTTTTATATAGTATATTAATTACATGTTATTATACAATTTAAATAATATAAATTTTAATTACTAGCATATAATATACTTAATAATTTATAAATTTATATTTATATTTTATTTTAAGTTATTTAAGTACAAAGGAAAAATGTATTAGTTTCTCAATGATATGACTTTTTGTTGAAAAGATCATTCTTATTTATAGTCACATCAATACAAATTTTTATTAATTTTATTTTGGTACAACTTTTGAATTGAATTTAACTATGGTTACATGGATTGTGGTGCAAAAAGTGAATCGCAAATTCATAAATATTATTTTATTGGTTCAGCTATTATTTGATTATTTTCTCAAGAGGCCCATTTTATACCTCAAAATTCCCCTAATGGATGGGTTCTTGTAAGTCCTTAGCACTTCAGATTTAGAATTCCTCTCTCTTGATGGTGTAGAAAACCTAGATAAAAATGGAAAAATATGGCTATGATGGTGGATCAATAGCCAGACCAAAAGTTTAGATCTAATGAGATTTTTAGGCAACAAAAGGTGATAAATGAATGGGGAAACCCTTCTATTTATAACAAAATATCGAGTTAGTCTAGATATTGGTGCATAATTAAAATATTATTAACCAAATCAAGATCCAACTTTTATGGAATATTTTATTATATTTTTTGGAGGGAAAATGAATTTGACTTGGGTCAAATCCTCTTATTTGTAAATAATAAATAAATAAATGATTTATTTATCATTTTAAGGATGTGGTTAAGTAATAATAAATAAATAAATGATTTATTTATCATTTCAAGGATATGGTTAATAATAATCAAATAAATAATCATTTATTTAATTATTTAAGGGATATTTAGTCATATTTAACAAAGAATATTATTTAAGTAATGTTTAAATAATTATTCTTAGAAAATAATAAGATAAATAATGATTTATCTAATTAATTCCCTTGTTTTGGGTTAAATATAACCAGGAATATTAATTAAACCGCTGTTTAACTAATTATTCCTTGAGGAAAATCAAACAAATATGGATTTATTTAATGTTTCCCCATGAGGTTTTCTGTTTAGACCATAAACAACTTAATAAAGGTGGTTTGCTAAGTTATTTTTCCTAGTGAATGAGATTTTACTTGGGGTAAAATTGGTCTTACTTGGTGTACTTGGGTCCATATAATAACAATGGATTATGTTGAAAATGCAGCAAGATGATGGAGCTTAGTGAAATGAAGTCGCCTTCACTAAGTGGGCCCGCAGGCAAATTCTGGCGCAAAGTCTATTTTTAGACTATGTCTATTTTTAGACATATGGAGCATGGTCCGGGGATTGCAGTATGTTATTCTTGGAGTATTGGTCATGTTGGTAAAAATAGATGGACCTCTATTTTTTGGACCTATAGGTCGAAGTCTATTTTTAGACTGCCTCTCCTTAAAATAGGGAAGTCAAATATTATTTACCCTTAATAATATTTGGACTATAAACTTCAGTTTACTCTCTTGGAGCACTTTAGTTCGAGCCTTGGAAGTGGCTCATGCATATGACAGAGGAATTACGCTATTCCTAAGGGTTTGGTGAGCTCATGCATGGTTGACTTCAGTTAGGACTTCAGTGGCAGAAGTTTGGTGGAGTTAATGAGACAACTAGTGGAGTTGTGTTCGGTTTAACTTAGTTGAACTGGTTGAGATTAGTTTAACTAGCTAATCAACTAGTGATGAGTGGAGTGAATTAAATATTATTTAATTCATTAATTAGTAACTCATTATTCAACTCAAGAACACATCAGTTCACTACAGTGCATGGACAGTTCAGTGGAGACCAGTGAAAGAGGTAGATGAAAGGGTGGAGTTAGCTATCGGTGGCGACATCAGTTGTGCATGAGATTTGCACCACACTTGGAGGAATTTCCCATGATGATTGCGCTGTCAAGCCAAGGAGATTCGAACCTTGGATCTCTATATAGACAGGTCATGATTGCGCAATAGAGGCAAGGCAATTAGTGGTGAGTTTTGAACCAGTAACCTGTTCAAAACCAAGCTAGTTTGTGTGTAACTTCATGAGAAAGTACTGAGTACTTGTGAGGAGTATTGTACTGAGTTTGTTACATGATTTCTCCATTATTATATACACAATAGCTGCGGGGTTTTCAGCTATAAGCTTTCCCCATACATACTGTGTTAATGTGTATGATGAATTGATGTGCTATCGCTTGTTTTATTTCCGCATGTGTGATGATATGAGTGGAAGAGATTATGTGTTGCATATGAATTCGAATTGATATGTGATCAGGATAGTCTCGGTGGATAATTGATCATTATTCAGCAAATTTCTACATGGTATCAGAGCTATTGAAGCAGAGATTGATCATCACAGTGATTACAAACTTATTTCGGTAGACAGAGTCTGCATGCGGGCCAGGTAGCCTCCGGATTCATCTTTCTTCGGAAAGTGAAAGGTCTGGTAAATGCCCCTTGCAGTCAATCTCCGTGCTAGAAATAATTTGTTCTCACAGATCTAGAGCGGCTGAGCTTTGAGGTGGAATTCGAAATTTTGCAGCAGTTTTGTTTTCTTGGTGCCAGTGTTGAAAATGTCTTTCAACGGTTTGCGACTCGAATATGCTCTTGAAGGCAGTTCGAATTATGTTGCATGGAAGGATCGCATGGAGGCAATATTAGAAGATAATGGTCTGAAGGAGTTCGTAGATACAGATGTCCAAAATCCCACTGATCCTGCTGAAGTCGAAGCATGGAAAAAGAAGATGGCGAAGTGTCGAAGGATCCTGTTGGAGGGCGTCAAGGATCATATTGTATCCAGCCTGCATGGAAAGGCTACTCCATATTTAATGTGGAAAGCTTTGAAGGATCTATTCCAGAGTAAGAGCGACCAAAGGAAGCTGGCGCTCAAAGATAAGCTCAGGAACATCAAGATGGAGAAAGGCGATAGTATCGCCAAATACCTCACGAAGTTCACTCAATGCAGAGATGAGCTGGGAAGTGTGGGGGTGACTGTCGAAGATGAGGACATGGTCGACCTGGCTCTCCTTGGTCTTTCGAAGGCTTGGCACTCATATCAAGATAGTGTCAATGGTTGGGAGAAGCTGTCGGGATGGGAGCGCCTTTGGGCGGATCTCATGCAGGAAGAGATAAGGAGGACTACTCGGGATGGATCTTCATCAAAGGGAGCTGATGAAGAAAATTGCGCTTTGGTTGCCAAAGCAAAGAAGGGGAAGGGTAAGAAAACTTCTCATTCAGGTGCAAAGGGAAAGAAGCAGGATATGGCGAAAGTTAAGTGTTTTCACTGCCATGATCACGGACATTATGCTACCAATTGTCCAAAGAAGAAGGAAAACAAGCAAGCGGGAAGATCTGCAGATGGAGAAGCTTTGGCTTCACAGTTCGAGCTTGAATTTTCACTGATCGCATGCTTGGTTTCAAGTGTGATGGGATCGGTGTGGTTCTTGGACATCGGTGCGTCATTTCATATGACGGGAGATCGGGATTTGTTCTCAGATCTGGAGGACAAAGATTTGGGTGTGCACATCGAGATGGGTGATGATGGTAGATACAGTGCGACTGGTATCGGTACCATATCCTTTCAGAGGGAGTCTGGTAAATCCTTTGTATTGAAGGATGTCATGCATGTACCTGGATTGAAGAAGAACTTGATCTCTGTGGCGATGTTGGAGGATAAGGGGTATGATGTGGTCTTCAGCGAAGGAAAAGCCTTCCTGCGCAGTAAGACTACTGGAGAGACCCGGAAGATAGGGGTTCGAACCAAGAACCTTTATCGGTTGCAGGTAGATGGCTGCGCAGCTATGGCATGCAAGGCGGGAGAAGTGGTGAGCCGGGATGATGAGGGCGAACTGTGGCACAGGAGATTGGGCCACCTTCACCATGGAGCTTTGAAGATCTTGCAGCAGATTTCTACTGGGCTTCCTAAGGGCACTCTTGCGCAGTCAGATCAGTGCAAGGGGTGTACCTTGGGGAAGTATGTGAAAGCCACCTTTCACGAGAAGGATAGTCGCGCCACGAAGATCCTTGAGAGAGTTCACACAGACGTGTGTGGTCCTTTCTCAGTTGCTTCGACAACAAAGCACAGGTATTATGTGATCTTTGTTGATGATTTCTCTCGAAAGTGCTAGATCTTCTTCATACAGAAGAAGAGCGATACATTCGCGAAGTTCTGTGAGTTTAAAGCACTGGTCGAGAAGGAGTCGGGGAAGAAGGTGATTGCTCTAAGGAGTGATAACGGTGGCGAATTCATCTCGGCTGAATTCAAGGAGTTCTGCAGCGCAGAAGGGATTCAGAGAGAGCTCATCGCACCCCATAACCCACAGCAGAATGGGGTGGCTGAGCGGAAGAACAAAACGATCGTGGGTGCTGCATGGGCGATGTTGCATGATCATGGCCTACCCCTTCACTTGTGGGCTGAGGCATGCAATACAGCAGTGTATGTGCAGAACCGTTGTCCTCACAAGGTTCTTGGCATGAGTACACCAGAGGAGGCTTATTCTGGCAAGAGGCCTGATATTTCCCATTTGCGGATTTTCGGATCTCCTGTCTACATGCATGTGACGAAGGATGCGAGAAGGAAGCCGGATCCAACTGCTGAAGTTGGAATATTTGTGGGGTACACTGATACACCTCACAACTATCGGGTGTATGTGCCAGACAGTCGCAAGACTGTTGTGCGACGGGATATAAAATTTCAGGAGGAGAAAGCCATGCCGTGTTCGCTTGAGAGGGAGCTACACTTGCATGCAGATGAGGAGCTGTTAGTTCCTAAGGAGGAGCTTCCGGATGTGGATCAGCCACAAGAGGAGGTTCAGGAGGTGGAAGAAACCACCCAGGCAGCGCCAACCATCAGAGGGCGCATGCACACTATAGAAGCTGAGCGACTGGCTCGGGATGCAGAGAAGGTTGTAGGACCACCTACAGCACAGCGCAGACAAGGACAGTCACCGGATCGGTACACTGGATACATGGCTCTTATGAGTCAATGTGTTGTGACAGAGCCATCCTCTTTTGAGGAAGCTGTGGAGGAACCCGCATGGGTTGATGCCATCATCGAAGAATATGATTCGATCATCAGGAACAGTGCATGGGAGATTGTCCCAAGACCGGTTGGGAAATCAGTTGTAGGTTCGCGATGGATCTACAAGGTGAAGCAGGCGGCCGACGGGAGTGTGGAGAAGTACAAGGCGAGATTTGTCGCCCGTGGCTTCTCACAGATCGAGGGGATTGACTATGAGGAGACTTTTGCACCTGTCGCAAGGTACTCTTCCATACGGACGATCCTTGCTCTCTCAGCGCAGATGGGGTGGCACATTCATCGGATGGATGTGAAGACTGCGTTCCTCAATGGAGTTATTGAGGAGGAGGTGTACATAGAGCAGCCTGAAGGTTTTGAGATCTTCAGCAGTGAGTCGCATGTGTGCCGAATCAAGAGAGCACTGTACGGGCTGAAGCAAGCACCTCGTGCTTGGTACACTCGGATAGACAGCTACTTCACCGGGCTTGCATTCTCCAAGAGTGAGGCGGATCCTAACCTGTACCAGATTGTGGTGGAGGGGAAGATGTTGATCATCGTACTGTATGTAGATGATCTGATTTTGACTGGCGATGAGAAGTTGATACTTTCATGCAAGGAGGATCTTGCACGAGAGTTTGAGATGAAGGACTTGGGCATCCTTCATTATTTCCTGGGATTGGAGATTTGGCAGCGCAGCGGAGGACTGTTTTTTTCTCAGGGAAAGTATGCCCGAGAGATTCGGGAGAGGTTCAACATGCAAGGCTGCAAGCCTGTTGACACTCCTCTTCCTGGTGGTTGGAGGAAGGAGGATGCTACTTCAGCGGAGGTAGTGGATGCCACTGTCTATCGACAGTTGGTGGGGTCGCTTATGTATCTAGTCAATACACGACCCGATATATGCTATGCAATTAACCAGCTTTCGCAAGCTATGGTTAAGCCTACCAAGCTCTTTTGGAAGGCAGGCAAGCATGTATTGTGCTATATTAGCGGCACATCGAGATATGGTCTATGGTACAGACAGGAGGATGGAGCGAAGCTTTCTGGCTTCACTGATGCAGATTGGGCAGGGAGCCCAACGGACCGGAAGAGCACATCTGGAGGAGTTTTCAGCATTGGGTCGACAGCAGTTTCCTGGTACAGCAGGAAGCAGAGATCCGTGCCACTCAGTTCAGCAGAGGGCGAGTACATGGCAGCTAGCTTGGCTGCATGCGAGGCTATTTCGATGAGGAAGATCCTCGCAGGATTGTTCAGGTTGCATTTGGAGCCTACAGTGATCTACTGTGATAACCAGAGTTGCATTAAACTCTCGGCTAATCCAGTATTTCATGATAGGTCCAAACACATCGACATCAGGTACCATCATATCAGAGATTGTGTTCAGCGGAGAATCATGATGCTTTCATATGTTCCCATGGAGGATCAGGATGCCGACATCCTGACGAAGGCGCTCACTAGGAGCAAGTTCGAATTCCACAGAGGCAGGATAGGGGTTGCAGATAATCCATATCTTGCTGAGAGGGAGTGTTGAAAATGCAGCAAGATGATGGAGCTTAGTGAAATGAAGTCGCTTTCACTAAGTGGGCCCGCAGGCAAATTCTGGCGCAAAGTCTATTTTTAGACATATGGAGCATGGTCCAGGGGTTGCAGTATGTTATTCTTGGAGTATTGGTCATGTTGGTAAAAATAGATGGACCTCTATTTTTTGACCTATAGGTCGAAGTCTATATTTAGACTGCCTATCCTAAAATAGGGAAGTCAAATATTATTTACCCTTAATAATATTTGGACTATAAACTTCAGTTTACTCTCTTGGAGCACTTCAGTTCGAGCCTTGGAAGTGGCTTATGCATCTGATAGAGGAATTATGCTATTCCTAAGGGTTTGGTGAGCACATGCATGGTTGACTTCAGTTAGGACTTTAGTGGCAGAAGTTTGGTGGAGTTGTGTTCGGTTTAACTTAGTTGAACTAGTTGAGATTAGTTTAACTAGCTAATCAACTAGTAATGAGTGGAGTGAATTAAATATTATTTAATTCATTAATTAGTAACTCATTATTCAACTCAAGAACACATCAGTTCACTACAGTGCATGGACAGTTTAGTGGAGACCAGTGAAAGAGGTAGATGAAAGGGTGGAGTTAGCTATTAGTGGCGACATCAGTTGTGCATGAGATTTGCACCACACTTGGAGGAATTGCCCATGATGATTGCACTGTCAAGCCAAGGAGATTCAAACCTTGGATCTCTATTTAGACAGGCCATGATTGCGCAATAGAGGCAAGGCAATTGGTGGTGAGTTTTGAACCAGTGACTTGTTCAAAACCAAGCTAGTTTGTGTGTAACTTCATGAGATAGTACTGAGTACTTGTGAGGAGTATTGTACTGATTTTGTTACATGATTTATCCATTATAATATACACAATAGCTGCGGGGTTTTCAGCTATGATCTTTCCCCAAGCTTTCCCCACACATACTGTGTTAATGTGTATGATGATTTGATGTGCTATCGCTTGTTTTATTTCCGCATGTGTGATGATCTGAGTGGAAGAGATTATGTGTTGCATATGAATTCGAATCGATATGTGATCAGGATAGTCTCGGTGGATAATTGATAATTATTCAGCAAATTTCTACAGATTAGATGACCAAAAAATGGTGTAACAGATTTCCCCCCAGCGTACGAGCGTTAGGAGCTAATCGTATGACTGAAGTACGTTGTAAGAACTCAATCACTAGACGTCGAAGGGGAAGTCAAAGAAAGAGGAGTATAAGGTAGACCAAAGTGCTGAAAGAACTAGACCCTGAGGAGGTGAGACTGGCAGGTGTGACAAGTCTCTTTTGATGAGTAAGTACCTGCTATAGGCGGTGGGGGAGGCATACCTATGCCCGCCGAGGCAATAATACAAAAAATAAGGCGTCCAGAAAACCACAGGACGAAATAATATAGGATATGCTGGCATAAACATGAGCCAGATAAATAACATGATAATGAATCCCACATACATATTGTGCCTGGGATAACAGCCAGGACTTTGTACAATAATATCTGAGTACATGAGATATGAATAAAACCTAGATGCTCTTGTAAACAGGAAAGGGCTCTGAAAATCTGACTGATATATGCAATCAAGAAGGTGCTGCAAGCGGCTGAGGCCGGTATCATCAAATATATGGGGCTGCATCAAAGGCTGAAATGAAGAAGTCATCCGGGTATGTGGGGGGCTACCTATAGGGCCACCCCCTCATGAGGGTTGTGACATCTCACACAAACCCAGGAATCACTGATATCAACTCCTACATCACTGAACCATCAAGTATACGGATCTCGATCATATTGAAGGGAGTTGGAGCTGAGAAACAATCAAGTCAAAGGGAAATAAGGAGTCCCTTTGCCTGATCTAGGGCACCAAACAAAAGTGGAAGCTGGAACCAAGGTACACCACCCTCTAGACCTATCTTCTGGAATGAATGAGTTGATGTCTACAAAAGGAGGTCCACCATAGGTGAGACAATAAGGGATCCTCAAATAAGGCACGAGAGGAAATAGTAGAGTGACTGACAGACTGAAACCAATGATGATGATGAAATGGAGGGTATTGAGTAGCGAACAGATGACTTCCCTTGTTAGAGCATAAAGGGCATGGATGACCTGACAGCGACTGACACAACATCATGAGGGATAGGAGACAGTAGGACTGAAGGCCATAATGTGTGACACGAGAGAGGGACCAAGTAATGATGGATGGAGGAATATAGCGCGATGCAAAGGGAATCAAGATAGATTCCATGAATGCAATGATGAATCATCTTGGATGCTCTAAACAAGGGTGAATCGATGGTGCTGCCATGCAGAAAAGGTCCAATGGGGACCATAAAAGCATGATTACAAGATGGTAACTCATGACGAAAGTTGACACGAGCGTGGACAAGTATGGAGGCAAAGTGGTGCCCCCAGTAAGAGTGTTGCGAGTGAAGAAATTCGATTTTGAGGAAGGGTGAAGTGGCGCTTCTTGGGAAAATGTGTCCAAGTGAAGTATCAAATCACTAAAAAATAACAAATACCCATTTGAGGGCTCGGTGAGAGCTTTCTAATGGTGTGGATGGTTTGGTAAACAAAGCTACGGTTGGGTCACAACAGGCGAAATAAAAAACAGGGGTTTCTCTTTTAATAAGGCATTTTCCCTCCAAATTCATTCATTTAAATGTGGAGTTGTGGTGAATGTAGAGAGGAGGGAAGGCCATAAATCTTGCGGCGATTGTAGTGGACAAACCGACAGTTGGAATCGACATCCATCAGTTGCAGGTAAGAGGCCTAAACCTACTCTTTCTTTTCAGTGGAATAAAAGTTCAGATTAGGTCCCTAGAGCTCAAGAACAACCCCCTACTCCTCTTCATGGTCGAGTCACATTTTTTGGGGGAAAAAGTGAGACCTGGGTAGTAGATTTTGGGCAGAAAAGTGCGACCTGTCCTAGGTTTGGGCCTAAAAAGTGCGACCTGTCAGGGAGGGGTTTTTCTGTGCTATTTTTTGGCTGAGCACTAGGATTTTGTGATGAGAAACAATATTTCCTATCTTTATACTGACAAATATGATGGTTTTGTGCAGATATGGAAGAATTATGGATCAACTGGAGAGAGAGAGACCTGGGCACATTACGGTCGGAGATTCGGGAGCATCAAGGTGTCTGCAGTGCTTTGGCTAGGTTTGGGGTTCTGATGTTTGTGGAGCACCCTTTGATGAGAGCTGGGGAACCCTTATTGGCTCGGATTGTCAGCTATTGGGACCTGGACCATGAGGTCTTTATAGTGCAGGGGCACCAGATCGAGTTGATGGTCTAGGATATATATTTCCTGACTGGTCTCCCACCACTTGGGATGGTAGGGAATACTCAGCCAGTATTATCGTGTGGGCGGAATATCATAGAGTTCGTAGAGCGCCATTTTCGGTTGGGTCTCCAAGTCAAAGGGACTCGGATACCCATCGGGGATTTGGAGAGGTTAGAGGCCCGGGCTATGGACGCAGCGGTGCTGCGGATCCTGGGAAACCGGGTACTCCATCACATCACTGGGGGGAAAATGATGCTTGTGTAGAGTGCTTTGAGTGGGACCTACTATGGGTGGGCCTAGATGATGCTGTCGTCGTCGAAATGAAAATTTTCGCTATGTAAGTGGCAAGTGAACCATGACTGTGCATATGGTACATTTTTGTGCTCTTTCTTCTTTGAGAAGATCCCGACACTTCGACCTCGCATATAGCTCCAAGATGGGGGCCCGAGAGAGCCTAGGATGCGCCGGTGGGGACGACTACTGTGTAGAGGAGGAGGTGGAGCAGTTGGACGGGTGTTCCATCTTGATTTCTTTGTTCATTAGGATCAGATGCCGATGTATATAGACGACTATCCCTATAGTGGGATGAGTTATTGTGGGGACCTGGATCTGCCACTACCACCTGGTTGTATATGGGGACCCGATGGTAAGTGAAAAATTGCTAATATTTTATGTGCATGTAAAGTTTCTAGAATATTGTATGTGGTACTGATTATTTTACTTTTGGTATGCAGATACAACACCGTTAAAACTGGCTGGGTACATGGGACGACCTGCAGTATCGGGGGCCACAGGATTTGGTGGATCAAGGGTGCAGCAAAATGAGGATGCAGCAACCCTTCTAGAGGAAATCCATCATAGATGTGAGAGGATTCTGACTGGTGTTTCAGAGAGCAGCTGGCAAGACTTAGCTAACTAGTACATAGAGATTACCCTCGGAATGGCGAGGCGTCATGTGGCACATGGCGATGGCCGTACAGGGTATGCGTGATCTACGAGTTGCGGGGGCAGAGCCATTAGCTCGGGATCCTCCAGATAGTGATTAGTGTGGAGGGGCACGTGGTGCCCCCAGTTTTTAGTTTTTGTAACATGCTATGGGCATGTCATATGTATCAGAGTTGATGAACTCTAAAACATTTTATACGACACATATTATGGATAAGCATTGTTTTAATATTTTTATGTTACTGTCTTGTGTTAAATGCCAATCCAGAATATGGTTTGCAATGCTATCTACATAGTGATTTTGTGCTCTAGGTACATGACTGAAAGTAATGATTTCAAATTCACGCATCAAAAATTTCACTCGTAAATATCTTCTGAAAAGGATAGGATTATGCATGTGATAGTCACCATTCAATTGCATGAAAAGAAGTAGGGAATCTAAATGAACATGAAGATGGAGGATGCGATGTGAAAGGGAATCGACTGATAAAACTCGTACTGCATCATATTCGGCCTGATTATTGGTAGCAGTACCAATGCATACACCGTTTGAAAGAACAAGTGCATGCAAGGGGGTAAAAATGGCCCAACCTGCCGAGGCTAAATTCCGGGAGTAGTGACTTGCACCATCAGCAAAACCGATATAAGGTGTGGATGGGGGGTCCCTATGAAAGGTGCCACAAGAAAATAAATGGGAGGATAAAGAACAATGCTGGAAACCTAAGCGCAACTTAGAAATCAAATGCACTCTGCGGAAGGGAGTGATCTGGGTAGGATGTATACTACCCACATGCTGCTAGGGAAGGGAAGCGTGGGAGCTACCGGAAGCGTAGCTTGAGCTCAGGACACGTAAGTCACCAAAGGTACGGATGATGGCATCCCATTTATAGGCGGGAAGGATGAAGTCAGGGTGGACATGGCTTCCATGATGTCATTGCAAAATAAGGTGGAATGACGGAAGGAATAAAGACCACGTGACACGGCAAAGCTACTTGACTCATCATCATGAGAAGAAAGGCTCACATGTGCATTGTCATGGGGGATGACGTAAGAATAAGAAGATAAAGGATCCACTGATGTTGAGCCCAGGGTGATCGCTGGAAGGAGGTCAAGCGAAAAAACAGGAGAAGATTCAGTGGGAGCTTCTGCTAAGGGTCTCAATGATGATGAAAGGTAGAGGATGGTGGCCGCATGCTCCGTCATTTCAACATCAGGGGAGGGAATGTCAATAGGAGTGGGTAAATCCTCAGTCTGGCCTGCAACATACTGTGTAAGTACGGGAGAAGAAGATTGGTTCTATTCAATTTCGTACTCTTGAACTACCTCTAAAGAGGCACGGTAATGTGTAAGGTGGAGACAATGATGAGAATAATGGCCATGGAGACCACACAAAGCACACAGGTGTTTGGTGTGAATAATCTTGGTGTTCTTGGTTGCAGTCGATGAAGAAGCAGAGGTTTCAGGGACCGTAGACTTAGGGAACACGACATTAACCATGGGCTTGATGCGGGGCAACTCGGGACAAGTATGGGTGGCATGACCGACGACATCACACAAAGCAAAAGGATTTGGAGGTGGAGGAGGTGTAGGGTAAGTCGGGGTAGCTTTGTCCTTGGAGGCCCTTTTGCGAGCTCTGCCCTTCCTACTCGAAGCGGTCGCAACAGGAGGCAGTTCCTGTTGAGGTGGTTGAGGCACTCTGACAATAAGAGAATTCAGGGGGATTGGTTGAACCGGGGTCAAAGAAAGATAAGGTTTAGGTTGACCTGGTGGGGTAGCGGTTGGAGGATCAAGGTACCAAACCAAAATCCCAATGGTCAAGTTAGGAAGAGAGAGGGTGGCCATGATACGTGACGTATAGATGCTTGGTGGAGGGACTAGGAACGGTATCTGACCGGAGGGGTAATGGCCAGGTGGGACGGCTCTTAAATGGTTAAGGTCTAGAGGAACTGATCCAGGAGGATAAAGAGGCTCATGAGTACCAGTTGAAGGGCCAGGAGGAGGAGGTCCAAAAGACTGCATCGAAGGGATAAGAGACAGCTGCGAAGGGCGAGGGGATTGCTGACTAGCCAAGGCGGGCCTCTTGAGAGAAGCCCGAGACGATTAAATTATGCAAACATTCGATGAGCTGGGATCAGAGATGGGAGGAGGAAGACCATGGAATGTACCAAGCAAGGAGGAATCCTTGTAGACGCCAGGTGAGACACTGGTCATAGGGTTGACGGTTTGCTTATTGGCCACCGAAGAGATAGTGGACTCAGGGGAGGTCTGAGACTTCGGTTCGTAATACGTCAATTGGTCAATGGTGACTATCTTTCCATTATGGGGGAAGGACATCTTGTGGTGGACCGTGGAAAAGACAACATACATCACATAAGTGTAGCTGCGACCCAATAGAATGTTTTAATCTAAGGGGGCATACATGACTTCTATGTCAACGCAAACAGTCTTTCCCGCAAGAGTAATAGGAAAATTGTGGAATAAGCCAATGGGCTTGGAGGCATGGCCATCCCACGCTCGGAGAGTGATTGTGGAAGAAGCCAGCTCAGGGGATCTGAGTTTCTTCCAAACCGAAGCGGACATCACACAGGTGGATTCCCCCTCATCAATAATGCACTAGGAAAATTTAGTGTTCCAGATCTTTACTGGGATTTGGAAAGCGATGGAAGTAGGGAGAGGAGGATGTTCTGACCAGTCAACATCAAAGACAATCAATAGATCGTCGGAAGGATCTAGAGCGGCGCCCATGATAGATAGAAGAGCTTTTCATTGTGAAGGTTATGACTGGAGGAGTTCCAGCGTTGAAACGACAGCAGGGGATTGTGCCAAATCATCGACTATGCTATAGGAATGGGTGGCTTTGATAGAAGTAGCATTTCAACGCAGTGGTCCCTTAGGGATCTTGGTATGAACCTCCACCCTAGGCTGAGGGATCTACAAGGGACTCTTAGGTGTCGAAATATGCTCTATAAAGACCGAAGGAGGTGGCTCGGGGATAGACGTAGCAGGAGGCTTGTTGTACTGACGGGACTGAGTTTGAAGATTGATGTCTACGGTTGAAGGTTGATCATATTTCATCACGAGAATCTGGTAATCAAGGGTACTGGATGGAAGAGGTTGGGTAACAGTGTGGTAAACAAGAGGTTGGGAAAAAAGATGAGGCATGTCGTATCCTGAATACGTGCTATCGGGAGGGGAAAAATGTAGGAGGTGCTAGCCCCCCCTTGAGGAAAATCAGAGCCCATGGGAGGTTGAGAAATGATGGTGACACAAACATGGCATAAAGGAAAAAGAGACCGACAAGGGCAGGGAGGTGCAATATCAATTGATTAAAATGTCGAAACAAGGGGCAGAGAGGTGCAGGATCAATTGATTTCAATGTTTTAGAGTCTTTTATTGGCAGTGTTAACCAAGCCCTTTTTCGCTTAGGGTGTGTGTTTGAAGTGTGTGATTTTAATTTTTAAACCCAGACGTTTGTAGAGAAAAATTAAAAGTGCGTTGTATAGCCGTAAATAACCTGTAAATGACAGTATATAAGCCTACAAAACAGAAAATCAACAGCTAATAATGAAATAATATAGACCCAAGGAGGTGGGCCTCTCAATAACTAGTCTATAGGTGAGTGAAAAAACTAATCAAAACACACTAAAACAACCAATAGATCTAAGGTCAGAGGGTATAGGGATCTAAAGGACAAAATCTGCTGGAAAGTGGTGCAGAAACAACAACAGATCAGAGGAAAAATTGTTGTAAAAAGAGGTGGCAAAAGGCTATCTCCAGGAGGGAAATAGAGTGAACCCTAAAGGAAAACACAAACAAAGCTAAATGAGGAGATTTGGATGGATAAAAAGCCAATCTGAAGCGGATTTAAATGTGAGGTATTAGATCTGAAAAAATGGTTGAAGACTCTGAAATTTCAGACAACCTTCAACAACAAGAACTCTTCCACAAAAAGTGGAGGGTATTGAAGCCCTAGGGGGCTAGGTTCCCACTTAGTTGAGAAAAACAGAACAAGTACAGGTCCAAAACGGGCAGAGACGGAGGTCAGAAAACCTTGAACAAAGGCTCAGACAAACCCAGAAAACTTTCAGAAAAATTCTCGCAAAAATTCCAGGTCGCAGGTTTTGACCTGTTTTTAGTAGAGATTGCACTTTTGGGCTGTATTGTGCGCCCTGAGGGTCTAGGTCACAGGTTTTGGGCTAAAAAGTGCGACCTACACCTCCGGCACTCTCAACGACAGATTTCAGAAAAAAATTGTCGTCTCAGCTGCGGCTGATGTCTGTCACCTGCGCAATGGGTCCGAAAACACGCGTAAGTTAGAATTTTTATCGTTTTATAGGTTAAAAACAACATCAAGAAAAGAAAAAACAAGGGGTTGAAGAGAAATCCTAGGGTTTAAAGCAGCTGGATATGCAAGGATCAGAAAAATGACAGTGGTCATAATCGTAAACTCGTGTGGAGTCGCTAGGTGTTAGTATGAATCTTAATTCCAAGCGTACGAAAAAAGATCACTTTAGCTGCACATAACAAACAACCCTAACAGTAGAAATGACTGCTAATATCTTCAAATCTGCAGTTAGGTGATCAAGATAAATGCTGCAAATCTATATCTATGCATTAGAAGACATTAAACAGTAAAAAAAACAAGATTTACTCCATGCATCCAATAGACAATACAAGAATATATCAAATGAATTTTGTATTAATGGCACCTGGGAGGAAAACACAAGAGGGTGTTCCCGGTTCTCCTTAATGGGATGGGTTCTTGTAAGTCCTCAACACTTCAGATTTAGAATTCCTCTCTCTTGATGGTATAGAAAACCCAGACAAAAATGGAAAAATATGGCTATGATGGTGGATTAATAGCCAGACGAAAAGTTTAGATCTAATGGGATCTTTAGGCAACAAAAGGTGATAAATGAATGGGGAAACCCTTCTATTTATAACAAAATATTGAGTTAGTCTAGATATTGGTTCATAATTAAAATATTATTAACCAAATCAAGATCCAATTTTTATGGAATATTTTATTATATTTGTTGGAGGGAAAAGGAATTTGACTTGGGTCAAATCCCCTTATTTGTAAATAATAAATAAATAAATGATTTATTTATCATTTTAAGGATGTGGTTAAGTAATAATAAATAAATAAATGATTTATTTATCATTTTAAGGATATGGTTGAGTAATAATCAAATAAATAATAATTTATTTAATTATTTAAGAGAAATTTAGTCATATTTAACAAAGAATATTATTTAAGTAATGTTTAAATAATTATTCTTAGAAAATAATAAGATAAATAATGATTTATCTAATTAATTTCCTTGTTTTGGGTTAAATATAACTAGAAATATTAATTAAACTGTTGTTTAACTAATTATTCCTTGAGGAAAATCAAACAAATATGGATTTATTTAATGTTTCCCCATGGGGTTTTCTATTTAGACCATAAAAATGTTAATAAAGGTGGTTTACTAAGTTATTTTTCATAGTGAATGAGATTTTACTTGGGGTAAAATTGGTCTTACTTGGTGTACTTGGGTCCATCTAATAACAATGGATTAGATGACCAAAAAATGGTTAACATATGGCTCTAACCATAGGTTAAGCTATGCATAGCGTGAGGCTATTGCATATTTTTAGAAATAATGCTTGGGAAAGACCGATGTGAAATGTGTTATAAACCTTTAATTTATTCGAAACAAACCTTGGGTTAAAACAGGATAGGTGATATGGTAAAGCTATTCTTTTTTGAAAGTTTATTTATATTTATATTATATAGTTTTATACCATGGAGTGGTTCAATAACCATATGGGGCAAGAATATTTACATAATTTTAATTTCATGCCAAAGGAGATATAATTAGCGATTTTTTTAATTTAAACATGTGGATAATTACCTTTGGCAAAAAAGCTTATATTAGTGGGTTTTTTGGGATAATTTAGATAAAAGGGGTTATAATAATAGGATAAGGTTTATTTATAGGGATTTAATAAATAAATTAGAAGTTAATATGATCAAGGACAATGAAAAACACCAAAAAATAATTATATGACTAAGTAAAGTGATAATGTAAAAGCAAAGCTTTATCATTTATAATTTGAACACTTTGACCTAGAATATAATATTTTTGGAGGGTTTTTTATGTTTTTATGAATGAAGGAGATTAATCAAAAGGGGATTTTATTTTTCATTAAGTAAAAAGGTGTTTACTTATGAAATTGGAGTGCTATGGATGAATGTAGGGTAAATGATGATAATTAGGGATTAATATAGGAATTCAACACTTTTAACTTAACAATCATTGAGCCTTGGGTCCGGTTCCAACAAAAGTCAGAGAAATGCTCTGAGCCTCTTTGAATGGAAGTTTAGAATGCAGAATAACTATAGGGGAGGGGAAATTAGTGATTTTTTTTGGTAACAAATATTAAATGATTTTCCCACCTTTTTTTACCTACCCAACTTTAATCTAACATTTTTTCTTCCTTTTTGCAGGTGCATTTGAGCTAGCAACCTTGAAACATTTTATTCTTTTGAAAGCAATAAAAACTATCTAAATCTACCTTATTTCATCTGAGGGCTCAGTTTAAACTGATGAGCTCCTCATTATTCTCTACCTATCTACTGATTAGTCAGGATTAAATAGTCTGAATAATTTATATTCACTATCTACAACATGTAAATTGAAACATGAGAAGTCAAGATTGAATAGTTCAAATCATCATGGATTATGGTATTTATTGACACTCTGCCATAATCATTTGAAAGTAAAAAGTAGTGGCATTTGGACTGGCACACTTTCATGTTTTATTTCTTTTTTCTTTGGGGTATATTATTTTTTCTAAGTCCTTTGATTTTTCTTTTAGGACTTTTACCCTCTTTTTGATTTTCTATTTTTTTATTTTTTTTACAAAATATGGGAAAACAACTTGCAGAAAGCAAGGTATGTACATATTTTACAAGATTGTCATAAGTTAATTCCAAATTATGAATCCTATATTTATAGGACCCTAACATAACATATGATGAATCTGATATTTTGAACCTCAAATATAGATTTTTACCAAAAGGCTTAACTCCTTTAGAAGATCTATTTGACTCTAATGATGTTGCAAGAAAACCTAAAATGGAGCCACTAAGATTTGATATTGAGGAGTGTAATATTGGTACAGAGTTTAAACCTAAAATGATTGAAATTTCCAAAGTTTTACCTCAGGAAGAAAAAGAAAAATACATAGCTATTTTTAAGGAATTTCAAGATGTTTTTGCTTCGAGTTATGAGGAATTAAAATCCTATGATACTAGCATAATACAACATAAAATACCTATAAAAGAAGACCAAAAACCTTTTAAACAAAAGTTAATAAGGATCAATCCTGTTTTGATGCCTTTAATTGGGAAAGAGGTAAAAATAATGTATGATGCCCAAATAATTGCACCAATCAGATATTCTGATTGGGTTTCTAATCTAGTTCCCACTAGGAAAAAGACAGGAGAAATTAGATTATGTGTTGATTTCAGAAATTTAAATAAGGTGTCCTTAAAAGACAATTACCCTTTATCAAAGATGGATCACATTTTACAGAGGGTAGTTGGTTCTTTCAGAATTTCATTGTTAGATGGATTTTCTGGATATAACTAGATTCTAGTCCAACCAAAAGACCAAGCCAAAATTTCTTTTACTACTCCATGGGGCACTTTTATGTATGTAAAAATGCCTTTTGGATTAATGAATGCAGGAGCCACTTTTCAAAGAGCTATGGATATAAAATTTGCAAAGGAGATTCATGAATTCCTAGTAATTTATTTAGATGACATTACTGTATTTTCAAAGACTGATTATGAACATTTGGATCATCTCAGGCAAGTCTTTCTTAAATGCAGGAAATTGGGCATCTCTATAAACCCTAAGAAAAATTTATTTGGATTGGAAGAAGGTAAGTTACTAGGAAATATTATATCTAAAGAGGTAATTAGTATAGACCCATCTAGAACAGAGGCAATTCTAAACATTAGTCCACCTAGGAACATTAAAGAATTACAAGTTTTTCTAGGTAAAATTAATTTCCTTAGAGGATTCATCTCAAATCTAGTTGAAATAATCAGAGAACTTAACAATATGCTTAAAAAAGACTCAGTACTTAAATGGACTTTTGAAGCCAAGCAATATTTTGAATCATTTAAACAAGCTTTAACAAAAACACCAGTCCTTATAAGTCTTGACTTTAAGAAGGATTTAATTATTTTCTCCTTCGCTTCAGAACACACTATTGTTGCAGTTTTACTGCAGAAAAATGACTAGGGCTATGAGCAACCCATTGATTTCTTTAGAAAATCACTCAGAGATGCCATTTTAAATTATAATATGTTGGAACCTTAGTTAAACTGAGAGGGGGGGGTGAATCAGTTTAACACATTCATGGACTTTTAAAACTTTTCATTGAACTTTATTAACACCTTCATTTCATGATCAACATAATGTGTGAGCAATCTTTATTTGTGAGCAGCAATTAATCAGTATATTAGATAATGTACCAGCAGTCTTAATATGTTAGCAGCAAGTATTAACAGAATAGATATACCATATCAACACATAGACATCATGCACATAGACACCAGATATAAGTGGAAACCCATAAAGGGAGAAAACCACATCTTATTATTTTTGTGATGCAAAGGCAAGATCCAACTCCCTCTCACCACTGATCTTCTATAGGCACCAACCTACAGGAGGCTCCTACCTCAATTCTGCAAGCTACAACTTGCAAGGAAGCTCCAACTCCCATCAATTTTTTGCAGGCACCAACCTACAGGAGGCTCCAACCTCAGTCAGCTACAACTGGCATTTTATCAAGGTACAACTTGATGTGGAAGCACCAACTCCCATCTGTTTTCTGCAGGCTACAACCTACAAGAGGCTCCTACCTCTGTCAGCTACAACTGACATCTATCAAGCTACAACTTGATAGGGAAACTCCAACTTCCTTACTCTTTCAAAGAAAAACAAAAATTTGCTGATTTACCTTGGATATCAGCTCTGTTCTGTACCATCTTCACTGCTGTGCATCAGTCTTCATATCTGCCTTATATCATTTATGCATCTTCTCAGATTCACTATCAACTCCTCCTTCTTCTTTGCTCAACTCCTCCTTCTTCTCTGCCTCACTGCCTTATTTCTACATTCTATAACTTCTCTGCATCTCGTTCTGCTCCTCCTTCTTCTTATCTTTTCTGCCTTAATATTTTGTACTCTGCATTCTCTAACCTCTATCTCTCCTACCTCTTGCAGCTTGCTTATTCTCTTCAACTCTCTTTAATTCTGCTGCACACTCTCTTCTTCTCTCATTCTATTTTTGTCAAATTTCTCCCCTTGGATATTACCCTGTTTTATACAAAATAGCTTCATGGCTGTTTGTATTCTACTGGGAATTTGAAATGGACAACCATGTCTCTTTTCCTTCTGCCTTCTCATATATTTTATCTGCTCATTCAGAAATATAAATGTAGGTACCGATTTAACATTACAGTGGGATATTTTTTCTCTTCCGGAGACTTGCCAATGCATCACAAACAACAAAAAATCAATTAAAACATTTACAATCAAATTACAATGAGAACTTCAACTCAACTCATTTAGTCTTTTGGCTCGCTGCGCATTTGTATTTTCTTTGACTGTGTCTGTCTTTTCTGTGACTGTGTTTCATCTCTTTTCAACTTTGTTTTCTCTTCTGTCCTCTGCTGAGGTGTAACTGCTACATACATGTAACTGTTGGCTTTAAATCTGGGCATATTCCAACCCTTTACACACGGAAAGTGTCTTGTTGATGTGGTGAGTTCCACAAGCGGAACAAACATACATCGTAATCATTTTACATTAACAATCGCCCTCCACCTTAAGCTGAGGCCCGTGGGTCCACAGACCACGAGGCATATTTCAATACAGTCGTAACAATAGTTTTATATATCTAACAGCGCCCCTTTTTAATATAACTGCTGGGCAGTTTCAATCAACGCGTATCATATCCATGGTCCTTTTATAATACATCGCTTTAATAATGTCGCCCTCTCTTCAATGTATTATGATAATTAAACTCCTTTCTTTTCACTTTAATGTATATGAACCCTTTCTTATGTAACTTCCGGTGATATAATAATAGACCTATTTAACATAGGAAACAACCTTTAGGGCCCACTTGTCAATCTTTGACTATCCGTCGATGCGATGAGCTGCCTCCGATTTGATGCGATGCGATGACTCCTTCTCTGATGCGATGAAACTCCTTGCAAATGTTTCCAATTGCGATTAATCGCAATCACGACTTCCATTGAGTTGCTCTGATGCGATGTATCACTCTTTGATTACTTCTGATTGCGATTAATCGCAATCATAAATTGCATTGTCATGCTCCGCTGCCACACTTTCACTCCGATGTGATTGACCAATGCCGATGCAATTAGACCGTAACTCAAACATATAAAGTCATAGCTTATAGACCCATCGGGTCTGGAACTCAATCGCAATCGCAATCCTTTATTGTCATGCTCCGATGCGATTAGGCCGGATTTCAAATACTTGTTACTCATGGTTTATAAGCCCATCGGGTTCGGGCTTCAATCGCAATCGCAACCCTTTGTAGCATGTTCCGATATTCCACCTTTTTCTGATGCAATCAGTCACTGTTCACCGGAACTCAAGGTATATATGAGTTGTGATTTATATACCCATCGGGTCCGGATTTCCAATCGCAATCACAACTCTTATATTCTCTGATGCGATCATCACTATTCACCGGAACTCACGGTATGTATGAGTTGTAGTTTATATACCCATCGGGTCTAGGCTTTCAATTGCAATCGCAATTTTCTGTTGTTTACATATTCCACTGCTTTGTTTTTCTCCGATGCGATTTGGTCCCACCTTATGGTACTTTGTACTTTGGTTATTTGTTTATAAAACACTCCACTTATATATATTTATGCTTTGACCTTTGTTTATATGATGCGCTACACATATATGTAATGCGCTGCATATGTACTTCAGCGTGGATATCGATTCCCGGAATGAGATTTATACGTATATTTTGCTGCTGGGTTATACGATTCCTGGAATTTGTGTTTATGTTACATGTAACTCTCGGCTGGGTAATGGTTCTCGGAATAGGGTTTGTATATATACATATATATATGCCGCTTGGGTTAAGATTTCCGGAATTTATGTGCCTCTGCTGTGCTAACGCCTCTGTCTCCATTGCCTGTTTCTGCTTCAGTGCTGCTCGACCTCTGCCTCTGCCTTCACTGTACATATTCCTTGCTGTGATAACGACTCTACCTCTGCCTCTGCTTCTGATAACGGTTCTGCCTCTATTATATTCGCTTCCTCTGCCTCTGCCTGTCTCCTTTACTTCCTTCATTTTCTTCTTTGCTGCCTCCATTGCCATGATAACAACTATGCCTCTATATTCGCAGCCTCTGCCTCTGTTCTTCGTTGTTCCTTTGCTCATTATTAGTTTCTTCAACCACTTCATGGTTTCCTTACCATTTAGGCAATGCTACAACTCATCCCCAAGCAATTCAATTACTTTCATTTGATACTAATATCCTCACTTCTCTGCAGCACCACCTCATCTGTCTCCTGCTGTCTTTGTTCCTTCTATGCTACCTTGTTACTTCTCTGCATCTTTGTTATCTATGTTGCTCTCTTTACTGCCTATGCTACTTCTTTGACTGATGCTTCTCCTTACTTATCTTTTTGCTGTCTCTGATACCTCTCTTTTTTTCTTCCTATTCTCCTTGGCTGATGTTTCAGGTGCTCCTCCTTTGTTATCTACTTTGCCATCAATGACAACATTTCCAACACAATGTAATGGAGAAACAAGCACTAGATTTAGTAAAGGCCATTAAAAACTTTAAAGTGTACATTCTTTATTCACATATCATTGCCTATGTTCCAAATGCAGTTGTAAAGGACATTCTAACACATAATGGTCCTAATGGTAAAAGAGGCAAGTGGATTGCCACAATTTTGGAATATGACATAGAGATCAAACCCACCAAACTCAGAAAAGGTCAAGGTTTAGCCAAACTCATAGCTGAATCAAATTTTCATGCTTTAGATATTAATTTTATTTCCCAAGTAGATGATCAAGAAGAGATGGCGACTCCAGAGATCAGTGAAGCATTTTCAGACTCACAATGGTATGCATATATTGTATTTGTATTACTAAAGTTACAAGCTCTTCCTGGATTATCAAGAACAAAAGCTAGATTCTTAAAATTAAAGGCAGTAAGATTTTGTATCATAGACACTGTACTCTTTTGGAAAGATCATGGAGGAATTTTATTGAATTGTTTGCTTAAAGAAGAAGCTGAATTTTTTTTAGAAGAATTTAATGCAGGTAACTGTGGAGGACATCTCTGTTGGAAGTCTACTGCGGACAAAATCCCGAGAGTTGGATTTTACTGGCCTACTTTGTTTGCAGATGTAAAAAAGTATGTGACCTCTTATCACAAGTGTAAAATATTTGAAGGAAAGAAAAAGCTATTACCCCTGCCCTTAAAACCCATCTCAACAAAAATGCATTTTCAACAATGGGGTCTTGACTTCATTGATGAAATTCACCCTCCATCCTCAGCCCAACATAAGTGGATTCTGACAGCCACTGACTATTTTACTAAGTGGATAGAAGCCATACCCTCCAGGAAAGCCCTTGACAATGTCATAATCTCCTTTCTAGAAAACAACATACTCTCAAGATTTGGATGCCCCCAAAAGATTATCATTGACAATGTAGTTTCATTTAAATCCAAAAAGATGATTGATTTTTTCCATAAATACCACATTACCCTTGGCCATTCTACTACATATTATCGTCAAGGTAATGGCCTTGCTGAATCTTCTAATAAAAACCTTCTCAACATCATCAAAATATTACTAGAAGATAACAAGAAAACTTGGAAAAAGAGGTTAGTTAATGCCTTATGGGAATATAGACTTACCACCAAAAAATCTATTGGTAAATCTCCTTACCAGCTTGTTTATGGAATGGATGTTGTTTTTCCATCTTCCTTAGGAGTACCAGTAAATAAGATAATCCAAGAATTACAAGTTGAGACCAATGACATTCAAAGAAGGATTAACCAAACTATTCACTTGCAACAAACAAGAGAAGAGGTTTATCTTAAGTCTCAAGTTATTCAAGATAAGATTAAGAATTTTTTTGACAAAAAGAGTAAAGAAGATGATTTCTACATTGGTGAAAAAGTTCTAAAATGGGATTCAAGGAGAGAATAGAAAGGTAAACATGGGAAATTTGATTTTCTATGGAAAGGACCTTATGTTATTTATGGTTACAGAGGTAACAATGCTTTATTATTGAAACAGATGGATGGATCAGATTTGCTAGGTGGACCTGTCAATGGTAGAATGCTGAAGCATTAATACTCTTCAGAAATAACCAATATTTAACCTTGTCTACTTTATCAATTGTACATAACATTATGGATTTTATATTCGATTGGATGTTTTCCTAACAAAATTTCAAGCTCACAGAGAAGACCCTAAGCTTTGAAAAGTAAAATATCATAAGTATGAATAATTGCAGAGCTCAGACAACATTTACAAGGTCACATTAGAGGAATTTTGAGGTCTAAAATGGGCCTCCTAAGAAAAATGTACAAAAAAAATAAACTTTATAAGAATCAATAGGATTTCAAGATTATGATGTCAAGCATGGGGGATGATTCGCCATTTTTTAAGTAAAAGGGTAAAAAGATTAAAAAATAATAAAATAATAAAACTACTTTTTCAAGTTGTATTTTCAACTTAATCATAGGATGAAAAATTTAATTCCTCATCCAAGGAGTACCTATTTTCAATACTTTCGATAGAGCCTACTACATGAAAAATTAGAAATACATAAAAAAACGTGATTGCAATCACGTTTTTGATGTATTTCTCATTTTTCGTGTAGCAGGGCCCATAGAAAGTATGCAACATAGATACTCTTTGGATGAGGAATTAAATTTTGCATCCAACGAGTACTCCTTCTCGAAATTTGAGTAAAAACTTTGGGAGATAAGTTGAAAATACGAGTTGAAAAAGTAGTTTTTCTTTTTTCCCTCTAAAATTTGATGATGTAATCAAATCTTATTTTATTATTTCCACAATTATTTTATAATTTCCTTAGGAGGCCCATTTTAGGCCTCAAAATTCCCCTAGTGGCACAGTCAAAATTCAAAGGGTACGAGTCTCAAAGTTCTTGAGATTTCACCAGGAAATGCCATCCCCATGTGGAGCCACTGTTAGGGTCCTATAATAATAGGGTTCAGAATTTTTGAATTGACTTTGATAATTCTTGTAAATATGTACATACCTTGATTTCTGCAAGTTTTTTTCTCCTATTTGAAAATAATAAAAAATAAAAAGAGGGTAAAAAGTCCTAAAATAAAAATCAAAGGACTTGAAAAGAAAAATATTAAAAAGAATAGAAAAATGGACCCCGAACACAAAAAAGAGATAAGAATAAGACATGAAAGTGATGCAAGTCAAAATGCCACTAATTTTTACTTTTTACTGCAAATAAATGATTATGTGCAACTTGTTCAAAATTCCATAATCCATGATGAGTTAAATAGTTTAATATTGACTTTTTCATGCTTTAAATTTTATGTTTATAGATAGAGAATAAAGATCTGTCAAACAGTTTAAAATTGACAAATCAGTAGATATTTAGAGAATAAATAAGGAGCTCAATCGTTTAATCTGAGCCCTTGGATGAAATAAGGTTAGAATTAGATAGTTTATGTTTTAAAGAAAAATGGATAAAGGTCTGCAAACTCAAATGCAAGCATGTGAATGAAGAAAATGTTAGGGTAGCAAATGGGTAAGTAGAAAGCAGTTTTATAATGGCATGAATAAACTTCATCTGGAATATTACTAATTCCCTTCCCTCAAAGTGTTCCATTACTAGAACCTTTAAGTTCTAAAGACTCAGAGCATTTATCTGACTTCTGGTGGGATCAGACCTATGTCTTAATGAATAATTGGCATCTAATTATTGGATTTCACCTCATTAAATCCTTTTTTCCCTTCATAAAAACCCTTTCCCTCAACATAAAATCCATTTTCCTGAAGTTAAAACTTCTTTTTGCTTAGGGAAAGTAAAAATCCCCCTTAATAAAAAAACCCACAAAAATGCATTTATTAAGTGTAAGGGGCCACAAATATGAAAAAATGTGCCCAAATGCCTAAATTACACTTTATAAAGGGTATTTGTATATTTTTCGCTCATTCATATCATATTAATATTTAAATTATTTTATTAATTCCACTATAATACCCTACCCCGTAGTTATATTAATTCACTTTATTAAATATCCCAAACCCACATTATAAGTTTATCCTATGATTTAAATTAACCCACGTGACATATTCCGCTTTCCCCCATCGGTTAAAACATATATTTTATTAAAACCCGCCCAAAGGTTACTTTACATATGTAAATAGTATATTTGTTATATATTTTGCCTACCCGCCTATCCGGTTAATACAAAGACTTTACATTTAAAACTATGTTTTAAACGTAATAACTTAATCCCGCGGCACATAAAGTAACTCAGGCCACACGCCCATACATCGAGCAACTTCACCGCTTAATCCTGTCCATTCGCACTCCCTCCGCTCGATCTGATGGTCCATCATCCATATCACAATTTAAATAACGTGATGGTTAATTGATTTTGGATTTGCGATATGGGCGTTATTGCCCAATTATCTCTCCTCCACGGGGCGCAAAACAATTGGACCACATCTGTTTCAAAGAAACCATTTACCACCCTCTAGCATTGCGATAACCGCTTCACGGTATTTAACTTGCCCACACCAAACCGCCCTCATTCAAATTAATTCGCATTGAATGTAAACACTGTTTCATACCCAAAATTATATAAAACAATAGATGTATTGGTTCAAACCCTTTTTCTGTGTTTTCTGCTCATTTAACTGTGTCTGATTGAAGAATGGATGCTATCGCCAAGTTTTCATGCACAAACAACCAAATTCAGCCAGAATTTACTCATTCGACTACTCAGAACTTTCAAATCGTGTTTAAAGGATCTCCGCCAAGCTTCTGAAAGCTCCTAAATGTCCCAGAAACCCCTTTTCAAGCCAAATACCTACAAAAAAAGGTATTTTTCAAGAAAAATACCTATCTTACATCCGAAAAGAGCTATGCTTGTGAATTTAAGCCTTATTGAAGCCTGTTAGCCTAAATAACTACCTTTATTCCCTTCAAAAAATCATATTTACTGTAAAATCCCTGATAAAGTCACAGTTTTGAATACTGTAACCTGTTTTTAAGCAAAATTGAAGAAATTTTAGCCTTTTGTAGACCTGTAGAAACCCTCTCACTGAAACCATTTTATTAATGCTTAGAACCCCTTTTGTACATGAATTAGAATGTTTTAGGTCTTTTTTATCTAAGAAAAGACAGTAAACCCTTGTTAAACCTTCCTTGAATTTATAAAAAGGTTTAAAGATTGATTTTGGAGCAGAATTGAAGGTTTGAAGCATAAAAATCCAGAGTTTACCTGTTAAAACTCCAAAGGAAACTTCTGTCATATTAAAATAACTTCTGTAAATAGTCTAAGATTACAAAAGAGTATGAAAAACCTAAAAACAGAGTTTCTAAGACCCAGAGTTCTAAATTGTCAAGAATAGACCTAGAAATGGCTTCTAAAAGCACCATTGTCATAAATCCACTACAACCTCCTATTGTAGATGTTGAGCATACCCTTTTATTTGATGTTGATTATAAATTACTGATCCTATAATTGAATTCAACCTTCTTGATCTCCACTGCTGGAGTCAAGAAAAATCCTTTGATCAGGTAGATGAAGTACTAGTTTGGGAGTCCAATTTACCCAAATATGTAGTTCCCCATACCAATCAGTGTCCTGAAGTCATCAGATTGTGTCAAGCTCACTATTCCATTGACCAAAGAGCTTTTGTGAATGCTAATAAAGAAGTATTATTCACTATCAATGCTGAGTCTATAAGCCAAATGCTTCATTTATAACCAAAGCCAAATACAGTCCCTTTGTCCATAGAAGCTCTTACAAAGTTATATCTAGATTTAGAATTTCCTAAAAGATTTGAAATCTTCCAAATCTTCATGCCCTCATATTTTTAAATCCCTAAGATAAATCCTCTCTATTCATCTCCCAAATTCCCAGAAGGATCAAGACACATTATCTCAATGTTGTCTTTTATCCTTGGTTATTTCACTGATGAGCACACTGATGAATCCATCCTTGGTTTTTTGTCCACCTTTGTGCCTGGTCAACCCCCTACAATCATTTCAACTTTTTTGAGTATATAGCTGACAATATTCATGAACAACTAGTAAAAATTCCCACTGAAGGTGTTTTTAGGTATACCTCTTACCTATTTCATATGTTTCTATACTTCCAATCAGATAAATTTCCCATAGCCCTTCAAAATATGGATGTAGAGGGTAATGAGCAATCAATAATTTTCTAGACTTCCTTAATCAGAAAGGAGTCTAAAAATTTCACTTATTCAAACTTTATTGATCAAAAAATGTATAGCCAAGGATAAGTGATGAGATTAAGAAAGTTTTGCAGCTATCAGAACAGAACAGAACTGGAGATTGGTACCTATACCAAAATCACACAGAGATTAGAGTCTGTGGGTCAAATATTTGCCCTATAAATTGCCAAAGTACCTACCAATGAGTCTGTTTTCCCTAGAATACATAAGATTGATTCTAAATTCAGTTTCTATAAAATTTCTAGTTGCTAAAAAGAACACTCAATTCAAATTTAAAAACTAGGTGGGTCCTTTCCTATGCAATCACAGGGAAGCAGGTGTAGAGACAACAAAACAGTTGCTAGAATATAAGTTTGATGAAAATTTTCTGTGGAACTATGATCCTTATGGAATAATAAGTAAGATGAGGGTAAAATGCAAATTAACCCCATATATTCATGATAAAAGGCCTGAAATTGGAAACTTTGCCAACCAAGCTGAATGGTTGGAAAAAACATTAATGGAATCTTTCAAGCAAGGTGATACTAGTCACACTTTTCAAAATCCAATTCAGGAGGATATAACCATAAAGAGAATCAGAGAAGAAGGCACATATACAGCTGAAACAACAACAGAAACCAGATTCAAACTTAGCTACAATAAGAAGCCTAAAATCAATCCAGCTGACAAAGAAAAAGAAACATTGGAGATTTTAGATGAAGAGAATCCAAAGACAGATACTGTGACACACATAGTAATTGAAAAAGATCAGCAACCTGCTACTTCCCACACTCAAATGATCAAGATACATCAAAGTGGGGAAGTATCTTCATCACAACATCCAGAAGGTAAAGACAGGGATATCAAAGAGAAATATAAAGAAATCAAGGCCAAGAATGAAGAGATAAAAAATGAAATCTACTCACATTACTTGAAGTAGACTCTAGGAAATCAAAATAGATTGCTTTCAGCCTTTGAATATACAAATAAGGAATTGCTTACGTCAGTTATTCAACCAACAATAACAACACCTAAAACAACAACAAATTATAAAATGGTTGACTTTGAGGTGCCAGTCCAAGATATTCATCCCTTGGACCAGATTGAATTTCATAAACAGAACTTAGAAATGCTATATTCTACCATGACCACCAAGGAAATGAGTGTCTAAAAGATTCAGAATGCTATGACCAATATTAGAGATCAACTTAAGGTTGAAAAGGCTTATTCCTATGCCAAAGACACTAGAATTAAGTCTTTAGAATAATTGGTGATTGAAGTAGGGTATGACCCTTCAAATGTGAAAGCAGTAGAGGAACTAATCAAGAAGAAGAATGTTGACATTACAACATCAAGAAAACAATTGAAGCTACCTCCTACAGAGCATCCACAGGCTAAGGAGATTGTGCAAGAGGCAAATCAGAAAGATGAGATGATGAGTCTTATACTAGAAATGACATCACAGATAAAGGAGTTCGAAATTGAGATGGAAAAGCTTGTCCAAGATAAAGAAGCTGTAAAAACTCAAAATATTCCTCCTACAGTAATTCCCATGGTAACAAAAATAGTTCCTTAAATTCTAGCAGAAGAGTTAGCACCAAAAGTTCTACTGGCCACAATAGTGCCAATTACTTCTTCTGCTACTTCAGCTATAGAATGTTGTACTTCAGCAGTTCAACAGTCAGATGAGGCAAGTAAGCTTATTAAAGCCATTGCATATATGTCAATACAGAGTAATGAGATCAATATATTATAAGAGCAAATCAAGAACTTGAAGGATGCCAAGAAATTAGCACAAATAAATGCTAAAACAGAGGAACAAAAGGCCAAAAGGTTAAGTGAGCAACTTAAAAAGGTAGAAATAGAATTAAACTTAAAATATCCCATGACATACATAAAAAATCAGCTGTGGTCCAAAATCATTGAGTCAGTCAATGATACTTGGCCTTCCATTCAAGTGATCTATGAACAAAAGGACTTAATCAAAGCAGCCAAAGAAGAAATTTTGAAGACAAAGGAAGAGCTAAGTGCTAATCCTGAAGAAGCCCTCGCAATAATCAAGTTTGCCAATACTAAAAACAAGCAAGAATTGGATGAGATAGGGATAACTGATAGAACTGAAACCATTCTTGAGGTAAGAAAGGTAATTTCAAAGAAAAACTTGATGAAGCAACTAGAAGAGAAGTGTCAAGACATGGAAATGGCCATAACTAGATTCATGGTTAAGTTTGACACATTAAGACAAAAATTCTTGCCAAACATTCTTGTTATCAATGATAAAATGATGAAGCAAGAAGATTACAAAAATAAGATCAGGGAATTTTCCAAGGAACAAGTGAAAAAGGAAGATTGGAAAGGAGTTCCAACAGGCAAAGTGTTGCATAAGAGTGTTGAAAACTTATTTTATTTATATCATGAGATAAAACACCTCTTTGTAATCAAATGAACATTTGCTAGGTACATAGTAGCAGATGAAAATTTCAAAAAACTTACCAAGATTAAGTTACCAGAGGCAGAGTTTTTGCAGAAGCTTACAGATTTACTTTAAAAAATACAGTTTGCAATGAAAGAAGCAGAAAAAAGAGAGTGTTTTTTTTACACAGTAAAAACAGATTTTTAAAAGCAGTAAAAAGTCAAAACAATAAGTTAAAGAGTATAAGAGGTTAAAGTGTATCAGTTAAAGAGTATTAGGTGAGAGATAATGTTCAAAACAGATAGAAGACCACTTTCCAATGTTAAAGACAACACAACAGCCAGCTGCAGCCCAAAACCAACAGAAAAGATATTTTATTTTAATAAATAGGACAGCTTGCAAGTTTGTTATGCAGTTGTCACTATCTTTTTGTAATAGATATTTAATTTTCCATAGAAAATTCCTATGATTTTTCTAAGATATTTTGTATTAATTTTGTATGAATACTTCATTACTTGAAGTATTAGGGTGGATTAAATTGCACAAGATTTCTATAGCTAGAACATTCTGAACCCAAGGGTTTTTGTAATCAAGCTCAAGTTAGAAGACTGGATTTCAAGGAATAAAACATCATATTACTGGATTTATGTGTTGGGCCACTGAAGTGAAGTACTTTCTACTGTTATCTATCTATTTTCTTATGTTTCTCATCCATTCATAAATGCATTCTAAATTTTAATGTGAAATCAGGAAATGTTATATCAGAATTTGTTAAAAGCACTTTGCTATTGATTGGTTTTCATTTTAATATTTTCTGCTGATATCCAGAATAGGGAACCCTTTATTTCTCCCTAATTTCGATTGACCCCTACCTTCTCACTTCTTATTCGGATCAAAGAATTCTTAGTTTCTCTTTATCCCGATTAAAGCCACTTCACCAATTAGCCTTTGAATATCTTTAGTGACTTTGCTATCTTTCCCTTTAAACATTTGACTTTAGACCTTGATCCATATCCTTCTACTTGACACATTGACTCCATATACCCAATGGATTACAGATGTATAAGCTATCCATTTCAGTAAGTGATTTTCCCACCAAAACCAATCAAAACCCCAATACCAATTTTCCATATATAACTAGCCTAAAATCAAACATAAAAACAAAGTTAAATCTTATAGAGAGAGCCCACTCTGAGCCTTAGGAAGGCTAGATCCTAAAGCTTAAAAGTAGGTCTGGGGTTACCTCTAATATTCTTTAAACTATAAATCAATTTCTTACAACTTTGGGAATTATTAGAGTGATAACACCAACCAAGGTGTAATTTTCCTCATCGTCTGTCTTGGATGAGGATCCATCCCCGATATTCTGCTTGAATTCTTCCTGTACAAAATCTGACCAAAGTCACTACCAATCTAGTAGCTTCTCCCTCCCATTTACAGATTATTGATAACTATTCCAACTCTTGGTAAGGCTTAGAATAGCTAGGCTCACCAAGTCATCATCTGCTACAGTAATTCCGACACTCCCAAGCTCATCTCGACATTGGATGAACTTGGCTAAATATTTCAGAATAGTGTTACCTTTCTCCATTTTGATTTTCCCGAGCTTATCCTTCAGTGCTAATTTTACGTGGTGACTTATACTCTAAAACAGATCTGTCAAAGCCTTCCACATTGAATATGGAGTCGCTTTGCCATGGATACTCGAGACAATGTGGTCTCGAACTACCTCTAATAAGATCCTCCTCGCCTTTGCAACCTTGTTTTGCCAAGCATCAAGAAGAGCAACATCTGTTGCTGCGGTCTTGGGAATATCATTATCAATGAATTATTTCAACCCATTTTCCTCCAAAACTGACTCCATTCTGTCTTTCCATGCAATATAATTAGAACTGCCATTGAGTGCATATTCCAATCTTAAGCCATTGAAAGCCATCTTGATCTGCCTGTTGCACCAAAGAATATTTTTGCAAATTCAAATGCTGTTTAGCACAAAATCCTTCTCCACTATAGTGATTTAATGCGCTCAGATACCATGTAGAAATTATACAAACAATATGTATACCAATGGATTCAATCCAATCATGCAATATGCTAAAGAAAGATACTGAATCCTTCTACAAATTAATTGTAGAAAATAAACATGATCGCCAATCACAACAAGTAAAATAAAGAAGAAAATCAATCCACAACACATATTTTCACGGGGAAATATTGTTGCTCAAAACCCCTCTATCTTCTATTGTATATTCAACCAAGGAATCATGAAACAATTACAATTCACTCTTCTCACAAGAGTTTGTTGCACTATGCTAACTGTCTCACACTGATTTGGACATAATCGACCAACACTTAGCCAATTTCCTACCTCTCGCACACTCCCTTGATTGTGCAATTCATGTGGAATGAAATCCATTTTCTTTAGGAATTTCATCCTTCCAAAACTGCACAATTATCATGGGAAATCCTATGGGTGTATTATTGCATGCAGGCAGTTTATTAATAATATAATTGATAATTAACATCCCTTTAACCTATGTCTCAATTGGGTCTTCATCGGAACTGACATGCATGCAGCTATTAATAGTAAATCATCAGTTACTTGATAGATCACTGCATGTGAATTAAATATGATTTAATTCACTTGACCTCTCACTAGTGAAACAATCAATTACAACTAGTTAAACTGATTTTAACTCAATTAATTGAGTTAACTTATTTCTCATGCATTGACTACAACTTGGACTCAAAAAGACATAGAATCACTCTGCATGCCTCACCAAACACCCTCAACATGAATTCCATGAGCTAACTGAGTTTATCACACTCAGTTAACTATTACAAGTGATTATGAGATAAGATTACAATTTATTGCCCAATTTAATTAAGGGAAATTTAAATTAGACACACATTTCTTGTTGACTTTTCAACAAAAGGTATGCATTGTAGCTTTATATTTAGAACAAAATCAGTTTGTACGGTATCGATGGCTTTTTTATTTTAAACCACTGGTCACTTGGTCAATTTTTACAGAGGAGCTAATAGCACATTATGATGATACATAGAGAAACACCTTCTTTAGCTAGTTGATAAATATCAAACAAAAGGGTTCAATGATGGAGCACATTGAGGACTTCCAAAAATTGAATATAAGGGTAAATAATATTCCAGAGGAACATATGATTGTTTTCTTCATAGTGAATCTAAAGGATAACATCCAACATGAGGTTTGCCTTTGGGAGCCTGATACATTGGAGAAGGCATTCAGCTTGGCAAGAAAAATTGAAAGAAAAATTATGGTGACAAGGAAGCCTACCACTCACAACTATAAAGATGGAAGTGTTTCTACTCCTAGACTTCCACAACCACAAAAATTGGAAGAAAAAAGAGAAAAATGGTTTTTCTATAGTTGTGATAGAAAATACACTAAATTTCTTTTTTTTTCTAAATAAGTTTAATCTATTGATAATCAGAAACAGATATGTACATCAGGAGTAAACCAGGTCTGGGCCTGAGGAGGCCTATAGAGCAGAAAATCAAAAACTTAGCACTGCCCGTAGAGGGAAACCAGTGCAAACAGAGATCCAACAAAAAGACCCGCACAGGGGCAATGTCTAAATCTAAAGAGAGCCTTTAGACCCTTTGCTAAAACCAGAAAAAACATACATTTACATTTTGCAAACTGAAGAAAATGCCATAGCAAAAAAACCTGGGGCTGAGTAGGATCACTCATCCGGTTCCTCTTCCTCGACCCTGCACCAAAGCTCATCTGGTTCTCCATCAGAATTGTAGAGGTCCGCAGTTGAGTGAATGATCTTTTCTGCAGCAGGGGTGCGCAGTCCATCGCCCGGATGTTGCTGGTGCTGAGCGTTTGCATTATCCCGGTCTTGAATTGCATTAAGCTGCTCTTCCTGTGTCATCTCAATATCAACATTCATGCCATTGCCCTGTCCTTCAACTTCCTCGGTGCTGGCTCTGTACTGTTCGGGCATATCTTCATCATTCTGCTCTCCAAGACCAACCTGCCCTTCATCAACGGGAACCTCATCGTTAAGGGAGTCTCGGAACACAATGGTGACAGTGGCTGTTATACAAGGGCGAATCAATGCACTTTGAAAAAAGAAATGCCTGGTTTGAGAGTGAGCCGGAGCATTCTGGCAGTTGGTGTTCCAGTTCTCAGACCTAAGAATACGACCACGAGCAACATGAGAGGTGCTGGCCGAGCCAATAAAGTCCGCAGCCGAGGTACTAGAGGACGGGGAGGAGCGTCTGTTCACCCTCCTGGAATGCCCACGACGACATCTCATTCTGTGCCTTAAACGAGGCATGCTGTCAATCTTTGCAGGAAAGCTGAAGGAATGCTGAGACCCAAGCTGAGCATTGGTTGAGTGAGAGAGCGGAGAAGCTATGGGATTGCTGAGCAGATTCTCAAGCCAAATCCCAGACTGACGCATACAATTACCAGCAATGGAGAAATGAGTATTGTCGCCCAGTTCAAGGCAACCATGAAGCTTGGTTCGCTTGCCTGTGACAGTGCGCTCGGAGGAGAGCCTCACTGTGGGCGAACAATACACAGCAGAAGGCCGAGGGAAGCTGTTATTTGCGTGCTCGTTCTCCATTCTGCAATCAAAGACCTCGAATCTGTTGCCGTCCCAGCGTATTAACTTCGCCATTAAAGGAGTAATAACCAGATCGTGGTTACCTTGTGGAGAATGATCTCGAATTGCGTTTGGAGAGTTGTGAACCGCGCCCATTAAGGTTTGACATAAATGTCTCACGCCGGAGTACAGTCGCCAACGGACATTTGCAGTGCCATGAGGCCAGCAACATGCCGTAGTGCCGTCTGGCTCCCACCTTGTTCCAAAATTAATCACCCGCATCCGGGTGAAAATACACTAAATTTCATAAGTGTGCTGAGAAGAAATTATTTTAAATAGATTGTGAAGAGGAGGAAGAAGAGGAACAAGAAACTTCAAAAGAAGAGGATATACACCAGGAACCAACCCTAGAGGAAGAAGAAATGAATCCGACCATATCTTGTAATGCATTGGAAAGAATTACCACTCCTCAAACTCTCAAGATAGAAGGACATATCAAGAAGAAAAATGTAATATTTCTTATTTATTTGGGTAGTACCCATAATTTTATTCATTGTAAGGTAGCTAAGGAATTGAATTTATTCCTATACCCAGAGCCAGAGTGTCAAGTGATGGTGGAAAATGGAGGAACTATAAATTGCTCTGGAAAGTGTCATAATATCAAGCTAACCATGGGGGAATATGTATTGAATAGTCCAATGATTTCCATTCCAATGGGTGGTGCTGATGTTGTACTAGGAGTTACAATGTTTACAATCTTTGGGGATAGTGGCTTTTAATTTTCAAGAAATTTTCTTGATTTTTTTTTGGATGGAAAGGAAGTTGAATTACGGGGTATCATAGTGAAGCCGAGAAATATAATAAGCTCTAATGTCATGAAAAATCTTATGAATAAATAAAAACGAGGAGTCATTGCACAATTATGCTCACTAGAAGTTCCAACATCAAAATCATCTATTTCTCCAGATTTCCAAAAAGTCTTGGACACTCATTCCAAGGTGTTTCAAACTCCCAAAGGAATCCCACCTATTTGTGATCATGATCATGCTATTCATTTGATTCCAGGTTGTGTTCCTTCGAACATCAGGCCTTACATATATCCTTATGTCCAAAAGAGTGAAATTGAACTTATGATTGCAGAAATGCTAGAGGCTGATATAATTCAACCTAGTCAAAGTTCTTTCTTTGCTCCATTATTATTGGTGCACAAGAAGGATGGATCATGGCACACGTGTCCGAATTATAGGGAGCTCAATAAGCTCACTATTAAAGATAAATTTCCCATTCATGTGATTGATGAATTATTAGACGAATTACATGGAGCAATTTATTTCACCAAGTTGGATCTCCATTCTGGATATCACCAAATTAGAATGAAGACTAAAGACATTTCTAAAACAACATTTCGAACTCATGAGGGTCATTATGAATTTTTGGTCATGCCTTTTGGCCTTACGAATGCACATTCTACATTTCAAGGGTTGATGAATTCCATTTTGAAACCCTTCCTTAGAAAATTTGTGTCACGTGTTTTTTGATGATATACTAATCTACAACAGGTCTTGGAAGGATCATGTTCAACATGTTGACAGGGTGCTCAAACTATTGGAGGAGAAACAATTATATGAAAAAACCTCTACATGTTTCTTTGGAGTACGAGAGGTGGAACATATGGGTCATATTGTATCTCAGGAGGGTGTTAACATAGAACCTAACAAAATAAATCCATTAAGGAATGGAAAGTCTCCACAACCATAAAGTAGTTCATGCGAGGATTTCTCAGGTTAACAGGGTATTATTGCAAATTTGTTAATAATTATGGGAGAATTGTAGCACCTCTAACAACATTATTGAAGAAAGATGAATTTTCATGGACTCCTAAAGCAACTAAGGCCTTTGAACATCTTAAAGAGGAAATGTGCCAAGCACCGGTCTTAGCTACGCCAAACTTCACAAAAACCTTTAGTGTGGAATGTGATGCAACAAGAAATGGAATTGGTGTTGTTTTAATGCAAGAAGGAAGACCCATTTCTTTTGAAAGCCGTCTAATCAAAGGAAAGCATTTACAAAAAGCTATTTATGAGAAGGAAGTGTTGGAAATACTACATGCACTAAATAAACGACGAACTTACCTAATGGGTAGACACTTCAAGGTAAAAATTGATCATGATAGTCTTAAATAATTTTTGGAACAAAGACTATCTTCAGAAGAGAAACAAAAATGGGTTGCAAAGATGTTGGGTTATGACTTTGAAATCATCTACAAAAAAGGGAAGCTAAATGTTGTTGCAGATTCACTCTCAAGAAAGGATGAGGATGTGGAAGCATTGATTTGTGCCATTTATATTATCCAACCAGATTAAATAACCAAAGCAAGGGGGGAATGGAAGAATGACAAAGAAGTATGGACACTGATTCAAAATTTGCAGCAAGATCCCAATACATCTGATACATTTAGTTGGAAAAATGATTCCTTATGGTACAAAAATTGCTTATATCTTTGTAAGAATTCCCAACTAAAACAAAACATTCTTTTGGAATTGAACACCTCTCCCTTAGGAGGACACTCAAGATTTTTAAAAACTTACCACAAGGTGAAGAAATATTTTTTTGGGGATGGCCTTAAACCTGATATTCAAAATTTTGTGGCAGAATGTTTGATTTTCCAACAAAATAAAGTTGAGACAATTAAGACCCCATGTCTACTACAACCTTTATCAATTCCAAATCAACGTTGGGAGGAGGTTTCAATGGATTTTATCACAGGTTTACCTAAGTCCAAAGGAAAGAGTGTCATCATGGTGGTAGTTGATAGGCTTACCAAGTATGCACACTTTTGTGCATTATCTCATCCATTTAAAGTGAGTGCAATTGCTACTGCATTTATGGAAACAATTCAAAAGCTACATGGAAACCCAAATATTATTATAAGTGATAGAGATCTGTAATATTCCTAAAATTTATCTTTTAGCTAAATGGAATATTATAGACTATTTTGTCACTAGGTAGGTGAATAAATGGGTAGGGAGGGCCATATATCTCCTTAGCAGCAATAAAAACACTTCAAGTGTGAAAGGAGACCTTCTAAGAAGCTAAATAAAGCACCTTTGAGTGTGAACAAGGGCTGGATCATGTTGAATAGGTCAACTTTGACCAAATCAACAACGTTGTTATGGAGGAGTGGACAATTAATGAGGAATACCATGAAGATTGATTGCACGGAGGTAGTGACCTAATTGACTGGGGCCAAGGGTAAGGAAGCTCATAACTTATATAAGGAAGAGGATGGCAGCCATATGGGTCATGTTTTGGCTTATTATTTGGTATATGGTCTGTTTAGAATTTTGACATTCTTCAGTTGTTTAGTTGAGTTTGCAGTGCTATTTAGCATAGGGTGTTCCCGAGCGGGAATCCCATCTCTTTCCTTGAGAGGCATATTGGAGGAGCATTGCACTTCATCTCCACACTCTGACTTAATGCCCAGCTACAAATTTCTTCATTAGCGCAATTTCTGCAGAATATTGTGCTGTGTTGTAGGGTGCAGCAATGGAGGATCATTTTGGGTGTCTTTAGAGGTAGTTTTGCAGTGGAGGAAGGTTTCCATCCATTGGAAGACTTGTAAAGAAGCCCCTTGAGCTTTATTGACACATTTAGCAGTAGGCCAAGGATTATTCATCCCCTACAATGTAGTTTCAGCCCATATCTATGTTATTTTAGGGAGGAGTTGCAGGGGTGGTTGTAGTGGTTGTTTTGGGAGGTGATTTCTACAGTGGAGGAGTCACTCTTTCATCTGGAGGATCTATTGGGGAAGATATGTAGTTTTCTACGTCAGCTTTAGCCATATCTTCTCATTTCTATTGCTGCAACATACCTTCAGCCCTAGGGCTTCCACTTACATTGGCACATTGTGTGCATTTTCTAGAAACCCTCTTGGGTTGTCTTGGAAAGCTAATCTAGTGCACAGATCTGTATGTTTAGACTCTATTGGGGCATATATCAGTATTTTTATATAATTGTATGATCTTCAGTGGTAGTTATGCTTAATATGACTGCGTTGTAGTTTCTCTCCAACATTTTGTATTGTAACAACAACTCATATTTGGGAGTGATTTCTTATAGGAGGCTTGTTTCCTCATTGTATATGATTTATGCCTCACTATTTTGTATTGATTTTCTGCTCTAATAAATAATGTTATGACTCCATATTGGTCTCATGGTTTCATGCGTTAAATATTTTCTGCTACTTTCATTTTATGCACTATATTCCTGCTTTCCCCATTTGGGAATATTACAGTGGTATCAGAGCATAACCTTGGCTCAGCCTGTGCATTAAGCCAATATGTCAGCATAAGGAGAACCTTCTCACAAGAAGAGGAAATGTACAGATAAAACAAAGAAAATACTCCATTATTTGGAAGAAAGGAGGAAGAGGGGCTCTTAAAGCTTCTTTTTCAAACTATGTAGAGCATTCATGAAGATATAAAGAAGATGAGAAGGGAGATGTGTGGAGAATCTCCAAAGGGGTTTGAATATGAAGTAAGCCCTAGATTTTTACATGATGGGTGTGAGAATTTAGCCACACAATCTGATCCAAAACGTAGTATTATGCCCATATTTATTGCATGAGAGATGGAGGAAGAAGATGCACCAAAGGAGGAAACTTTGAGTGACTATCTTCAGGAGTATGAATGTCAATTTTGGAGATTCAAGGAGCACTTGAACTTCCAAGATTTTTTCCAACTCAAGGAGGAAATAAGACCCAAAAATCACAACAGAAGCAGAAGAGGTAGATTCTTTCTGCCAAATTTTGATGGGTCCTCCACATGCATAGCCAAGGATTGGATAGATCAGCTAGACTCATATTTGCATCTACATCAAGTTTCAGAAAAGGAATCCTTTAGGATAACAACTGCATATTGAAGGTAAGGCTCATACTTGGTGGTTTTATGAATCTTCTTCATTTAATCATGCAAAAATAGCTACTTATGTAAGATTCACTAAGATATTAGTGAAGATATTTGATGTGAAACAATATGAAACATCTTTGATTGAGCTAGAAAAACATAAACATTCAAAACCTTTGCATGAGTTGGAAAGATCTATTGCACCGACTCCACTTCAGATTTATATTGAGGAGGATAAAAACTTGTATGATGCCTTGCCAAGGGCAGGATACCGATTGCATGAAGAGCTTTCTTCTCAAAAGGAAGACCTGAAGATTCCTCCTTCAAGGGAAGACCAAGATCTAAGGTCTCTCATTATTGATAAGGTATTCTCAAATATTAATGAGGAGGAAGAGAAAAAAGAAAGTAACAACACTGTCACTTCAGGAGGGGAGCCATCACCACATGGGAATGGGCATGAAGCTATTTCTTCAAGTGGAGGAGATTTTGCATATTTGAAAAAGGTTCCCAAGGAGCATCATGTGATAGTAGTGATGGGCAGCAACACCTTGACCAAAGGAGGAGAAGAAAAGGTGGATCAACATCAAATGATGAGGAGCATGCACCCTTGTTTATTTTAAGGGGTTTATAGACAGAAAAAAGAGACTGATTTATGCAGTGAAGGGAGGGACAAACCAGTCCACTCATCTATACAATCTACTTCACATTTTGATGTCTCCTTACATGGAGGCACTCCACCAGGGATACCCCCTGATTGGAAGATGAATAAAGAGTTATCTCAACATGGTGCAAAATTATTATATTTGGCTAAGGAAGGAGCCTTGGAAGGAGCTAGCACAGTGCAGAGAACCTTTGATGGGTTCAAAGGAGAGGTGAGCAATTTTCTGATATGGAAATTGCCATCTCCCACTCAGTTATTTGCGCTGAAAGATGATGATTCAAAAATATATGATGACATGCTAATGGTGTCAAATGGCCACTCCATAGCCTTGGAGTAGCAAATGATACTTCCACACATGAAGAATATTTCTGAATATGACAAGAGGCTAGTAACAATCTTGCATGCATTGGAAACCCTATGGAAGTTTTGGAAGAGAGATACCTTTCAAGAGGAGGTTGACTTCCATGTACTCCAATATTGTCTTGGGAAAGATCAGTTGCAAGAGAGGTAGCAAAAGGGGGGTAACATTGATCCAACATGTGGCTTTGGCATTGAGCATGTCAAAGAGGAGAGTTGTGATGTGATAGATACTTAATTTTAGATTTCTACAACGCTGTCATTGTTGGGAAGCCTAGATCCGTTTTGGGAGTCCCAACTATTGGTGGAATATTCCAAGAACCTCTTCACATGTAAGGTTATTGATGGGAAAGTGATATATGGGAGGTATAGAGTGGTTGATGGAGTCATTTATTTCCATGATTAGATCTACTTGACTAGAGACTCCAAACTCAAGAGGGAGATTCTACATACATCATATGAGGCACTATCTTCAGGACAAATAAAATTCATTGAGTCTTATCACACCATCATGGAGGGATTCTATTGGGAGGATCCCAAAGAAGATATGCACCAAAATATCAAGATATATGTAGCTTGTTTGATGTATGAGGAGGAAATAAACCACCTTGCAAGGTTGTTTCAATCACTTCCCCTTTTGATGGAGAGATGGGAAGGCTCATCTATGGACTTCTTCACCAACTTGTCTACACTATATGGTAAAGATTTTGTTTTGATGCTTATTTATCAACTAACAATGTATGTGAATTCCTTTACCATGCATTTGTAGCTCATTGTTCCATAAGAGAGTAAACTTCTTTGTGGATTTCATGGTCCTTTTGGGACTACATTCAGTGATGGTAATGACCACTTAATGGAGGACCTTGGGCAAGATGTGTTTTTCTTGTATCATATTCAGCCAACACCTAATGTCCTCTACCATTTTCAAGCTTTTGAGAAGCTTATGAAAACAAGACGGTGGTTGGATGGCCACTTATCATATCATGTTTTGAGGCAGCAAAAAGAGAACAATGCTGGTCTCAATTGAGGGACTATTGTCACTACCTAAGATGCCATATGAAATTTAGTCCATGTTTCTTATGGAGCCCATATGGTGATGAAACTATATTCACTATATGCATGAAGGATTGGTCAAGAAGACCCTCTAGAACCAATGAGTGGAATCATGAGATTCCAAGTATCTTTTGGCTTCAAGAGGACTATCTTATTGTAGCCCAGGATCAACAGCTCCAAATATATCATAAATGGAGAGAGAGGCCACGTAAGTTGAAGAATATTAACTCTCACTTTTAGCCATGCATCCCCTACACATTTCATAAGTAGGGGATTGATGATTGTTTCTATGAGCTACCAAGAATGGCTCACTTTATTTGGATGATAGCATGGAGATGGGAGCTTCTCATTGGGAAGGAGACCCCATATGCTTTTCATCACTCCTACCTTGAGGAGGCCATTGGGCAAGAAGAAGGTTTCCATATAGACCTTCCATTTTCTCATGATGAGAGACATTTGGTTTATCCACCAAAGGCCAAATTGCACATGTGGGAGGCACCATTGGGAGACATAATTATTGAAGGATATCTAAAGCAATTGTGGGGAATATTGATGAGGATACCACAAGAGGAGGAGGGGAGGATTCTTGCTCCACCTTTACAATTTCTTGAGGACAAGCAACATTTTGGAGGGGAGGACTGTAATATTCCTAAAATTTAGCTTTTAGCTAAATGGAATATTATAGATTATTTTGTCACTAGGTAGGTGAATAAATGGGTAGGGAGGCCCATAAATATCCTTAGCAACAATAAAAAGACTTCAAGTGTGAAAGGAGACCTTCTAAGTAGCTAAATAAAGCACCTTTGAGTGTGAACAGGGGCTAGATCATGTTTAATAGGTCAACTTTGACCAAATCAACAACGCTGTTATGGAGAAGTGGACAATTAATGAGGAATAACACAGTTTTGGAGGGAAATTGATTGCATGGAGGTAGTGACCTAATTAAGTGGGGCCAAGGGTAAGGAAGCTCATAAATTATATAAGGAAGAGGATGGAAGCAATATGGGTCATGTTTTGGCTTATTATTTGGTATATGGTCTATTTATACTTTTGGCATTCTTTAGCTGTTTAGTTGAGTTTGTAGTGCTGTTTAGCACAGGGTGTTCCCGAGCGAGAATCCCATATCTTTCCTTGAGAGGCATCTTGGAGGATCATTTCATTTCATCTCCACACTTAGGCTTAAGGCCCAGCTACAAATTTCTTCATCAGTGCAGTTTCTGCAGAATATTGTGCTGTGTTGCAAGGTGCAGCAGTGGAGGATCATTTTGGGTGTCTTCAGAGCTAGTTTTACAATGAAGGAAGGTTTACATCCATTGTGAGACCTGTAAAGGAGCCCCTTCAGCTTTATTGACACATTTAGTAGCAGGATAAGGATTATTCATCCCCTACAAGGCATTTTTACCCCAGATCTGCGTTATTTTAGGGAGGAGTTGCAGGGGTGGTTACAGTGGTTGTTTTGGGAGGTGATTTCTTCAGTGGAGGAGCCACTCTTTCATCTAGAGGATCTATTGGAGAAGATATATAGTTTTATACATCAGCTTCAGCCATATCTTATCATTTATGTTGTTGTAGCATCCCTTCAGCCCTAGGGCTACAACTTACATTGGCACATTGTGTGCATTTTCCAGAAACCCTCTTGGGTTGTCTTGGAAAGCTGATCTAGTACCTAGATCCATATGTTTAGACTCTATTGGGGCCTATATCAGTATTTTGAAATCATTGTATCATCTCCAGTGGTAGTTATGCTTAATATTAATGCATTGTAGTTTCTCTCCAACATTTTGTATTGTAACAACAACTCATATTTGGGAGTGATTGCTTATGGGAGGCTTGTTTCATCATTGTATATGATTTATGCCTCACTATTTTGTATTGATTTGCTGCTCTAATACATAATGTTATGACTCCATATTGGTCTCATGGTTTCATGTGTTAAATATTTGCTGCTGCTTTCATTTTGTGCATTATATTCCTGCTTTCCCCATTTGGGAATATTACAAGATCCCATTTTCACTGGAAATTTTTGGATGGAATTATTTTCTTGTTTGGGTACTCAACTAGTTCATAGCTCATATTATCATCCTCAATCCGATGGGAAAACTGAGATAGTGAATAAATTTTTGGAAGGATATCTCCATTTCTTTTTATTTTATAAATAAACACAATGGTTCAATTGGTTACCTCTGGTTGAATGGTTGTATTACACTTCACTACAACAAAAATGACCCCATTTATGGAAATTGTTGGATATCATTTGCCGTCCATCACATAATATTCAAGATAAAATTCTAAGGTTCAAGCAGTGGAATATCACATCGAGCACAGAAACAAGTTCTCCAAGTCTTAAAGGATAACCTAAATTTGGCATAGAATCGAATGAAACAATAGGCAGATCAACATCGCAGCGAGAGAAGTTTTGATGTAGGTGACTGGGTATTTTTATGGCTACAACCATACAAACAAATTTCCCTCAAGCAAGCTAAGAAGGATAATAAATTATCACCAAAGTACTATGGTCCTTACAAGGTGTTGCAAAAGATTGGTACTATGGTGTACAAATAGGAGCTTCATCCATCTTCCCGAGTGCACCCAGTTTTCCATGTTTCATGCTTAAAGAAGGTTATAGGTGATAGAATTCCAGTTTAAACAATGTTTCCAGAACTTGATGAGGATGGAAAAATCATATTGGAACATGAAGTAGTCGTGGAAACAAGAACTTGACAGCTACGAAATCAATAAATTTCAGAGTATCTCATCAAGTGGAAGAACTTACCCACTGAAGATTCCACATGGGAGGATGGGAATTTTATACAGAAGCATCCAGAACTACTCACGCGTTGATGAAATTTTTTTTTTGAAGGAGAGGGGCATGTTAGGGCCCTATATTACTAGTGTAGTCCCTTATTGTTATTAGTGTAGCCCCCTTATTGTTATTTTTGTACCCCTGTAGTCCCCATATTGTTATTATTGTGCCCTTACATTCTTTGCTAATGTTTTCCCATAAATATTCTTTTCAAATCTGTGATTGAATTGGTTGATAGGCATAGGCTTCTTTCACAATATGCACTCACTAACTTTAGTAATTCAATGAGGCATCCATTACACACTATATCTCAAGCTGAAGAAACAAAATCATCCCAAAATTTCTTATGAAAACTTTGCTATGTAATAATAACTGGTCCAAAGAACTTTAGAACTCTATAACCCCCTAAAACCTCAAATTTTTTCTTTCTTACTAGATATGTTGTAATGGATAGAAAAAAAAAGATCTAACTTAATTGATCACACCAAAATATGCCTCTTCCAGGAGCATCAAGTTCCAAAGAGTTGAAATTACCTATAATGTTATTGATGAGACTCATGATATGCATAGATAACCAAATCCCAAACACCGATCACCTCATTTGATTCTTTTTGATAAATACATTTAAACAAAGTGTAGCTAAGAAATTTATGGATTTGATAATTGGTTGGTAAACCTTATAAGACCCAAAGATTATAGATTGGAACGGTAAAAGAATCAATTGACTTTGAGACAGATGAAAATGATGCCTTGAGTAATTGCAACCCCCAATATTGCTGCCAACTCCTTTCAAATCACAATTCAACAATGAGGAGCATTTTGAATTTACCCTGTATAATACGAGGACCAAATAACTTATCAATTGACAAGGGAGTACTTTTGTTCTTGTTGTGGCTGAATAAGTTCAATATAATGACCTTTGATATGTAAATTTTCGTGGATATTCCACTAGACACACAAGACACACACACACACAACACACAAGATATGCTCTGTGGGAAATCCTTTCTGGAGAAAACCCAACTGGAAGGTGAGGCTGCTTCACTCTCTTTCTCTGTCTGGAAATATGGCTGCATGTAAAAATAAGTAATGCATGTGGCCTGTGGGCTGCTACAATGCACAAATCCTCTTTGTGTGATTTAACTAATATCTCTCTTGGTTATCTTTTCTCAACTATGGAACAAAATTCTCTTGAAATAATGGAATGTCTCTTCCTTCTAGTGCCCCGGTTATAACACAACCTGATAACCTAGTAGTGGTTAATTTTGACTAAATAAAATATTAAATAGAGTTACAATATAGAATATTCTAGAGTATTTTACATCATAAACACATGGATATCCCATTTTCCATGAATAATGGGGGCTGAAGCGGTATCCTCCCGAACTATAGGTGTGAAAACAACAAGGTCAAATTATGAGTGGCATAAATTTTGCATACAGACTCCGATTGATGTGCTTCTTGCACCATTGAAAAGATATCTGTGTGTAAAATAACATGAAATGGTGTTGTGCTAAAGCACTAAATTATTACCCCCCAAAAAATCATTTGATGACTCAAAACGCTCTCAAAAGGTTTCAGACCTCGTTTTTCCAAACTAGGTTCCGCCCGTAAAAACGGTCCCATGAGATGATTCCTCCACTTTTTCCACTCCAAATGCATAGAGATGGATGAAAAAAAATATAATGATACAATCCAGATCAAACCTCCTCATTTTGGGAGTATTTTGGACCCCAATAGCTTCTACTGAATGAGGTGAGGAAAATTTTCCTCCACCTTATCTCTGATGTGTTGTCCTTTGAGATAACCTAAGGTCGATAAGTTATGCCAAAGAATCTAAAATATTTTTTGTTTTTGAATAGTTGGATGACAAGTGAACAATTTTATGAACATCTAATTTTAACTTAAGAAGATCCTTGATAAAATAAAAGGCTATTCTTTAAATACATATAGTTAATTTGATTTTTAAGTGGGATGGATAAGGAGAATGTAGAGAAGTATAAATGATTTAATATTAAGATAGAGTATTTCACCGTTTATAAGCAGAAATTATGAAAACTATGTTTTCATAGTCAACAAAATATAATCAAGTAATAATAGGAACCTTTGTGTAATTAAATTTCAAGGGGAATTTACAATAACATATAGATTTGTAAATTAATCTCTTAATCCAACTACAACTTCACAAAAGATCGAAAATGAAACCGAGATTCAATTAAATTTCTAATCAGATAACTGTTAATGAATTAAATTATATGAAGAACACATAATGAAAAACACAATAGAAATAACTCACAGGAATGAAATCCATATGTAATAAATCCAGAATCCTTTATTATATCAAAAATGCTACAACTATTACAAATATGTCTGATAAGTAGCTCAAGGGTGCAACCTCGAATACTTCCATGAATGAAGTATTTAAACATAAATACAAATTACAATAAATGCCTGAGTGACAAGGAAAGCTATAATTTCTCAAATTTAATAGAAAGGAAAGGAATTTGATCCAAAGGAATGAATCTCCATGTCTGGCCCTGTTTTGATGGAAAATTGTTGCTAAGTGGCCACTATTTTGGTGCTGTGCTGGAAAAACTGTTTTGTCTTCTAATCCTGATATTCACATAGCTTTTCCCGCCGCTCTTGATTTGGAATTGAAACTTTAATTAATCTGCAGTTGATTTCATCTGCCTCATTATACTTAGAAAAAGAGGGTTTTACAGTAAAAATATGTTTTATCTCATTCTGAATGAAATTGATATTTTTGATAGCTTCATAGAACACCCTCCCTGTTATTGAACCTTTAATAGAAGACATGGATGCCACCCTTACTGTTTCTTTAAGATTCTTCATGTAATCTTCCCTGGGCATTAATTTGTCATTTAATACAAATAATGAGGGTAGACCTTTCTGGTTCATTGTATCAATTCTTGAAATAAATCTGTTGACAAAAAGATCTAGAGTGTGACACTTCTCTGTCAACTGCACCACTAAGTTCTTTTTTATCTGAACTTTCTTCACCTCAAGAATGGTCTCAGTCCTGTCATTTACCTCTAGATCATCCATTTCTTCACTATGTTTATAATTTAGAAACTTTAAAATACCATTGGCTATATTAGGCATTTCTCCCAATTGAGTATTTATATCAGTAATGGTTTGGTTTCCATTTTCCACTAATTCCTTTTGCTCAAAGATGATCTTGACACATGGCTAGATTTCACTCATTTCCTCAATGATGTTGTTCCAAAGAATTTCTTTGACATTACCAAGGGTGTAGCCAATAGAAGCTTCAGTTGCTGATTTATTCCATATTTCTACTTGATTTCGAGCTCTCTGAAGCTCTGATGCATGGAAAGTGTCAGAATTCTTTTGCCGATTCTCTAGAAGTTTCACTTTATCATGTAACTTCTTAATTTATTCAGTCTGCAAGGTCATATTTTGGAGTGTAGTATCCAACTGTTTTGCAACATCTCCTTTAATAGTGGTAGCAGATATAGCAGTAGGAATAGATGTACTAGGAAGTGCTTCTAAAGGAGTAGTTTGTTTAGCTGGATTCTTGCTTTCTTTAATCAACTTCTCCATCTCTCTTTCCATTTGCTTCAACTATGTATTCTGTTCCATGATGAGCTTCATCATGTCTACCTTTTGTGCCTCTGTTTCTTCAATATCCTTAGGTAAAGGATCTTTTGTTGTTGGAAATTTTAAATGCTTTCTTAATGCTGCAATATTTACATTATTTTTCTTAATGAGCTCCTCTGCAACATTAACGTTTGCAGGATCATAACCTAGTTTGATCACCAAATATTCCAGGGTTTTAATTCTGGTATATTTGGCAAAGGCTGAAACTTTTTCCATGTTAAGCTATGAGAGTACATTTGCTAATGTGACCTTCAATTTGGACAATGTCATAGCAGTGTTAGTTATTGTTGTGAAACCAACTCCAAAAATAGAAGAAAAGAGATATCAACGCCTTAGAAATAAGCGACTTCGAGGGGGAAACCTCCAATACATTACATGAATGAACAATTCTTGGATGATACAAAAGACAAAACCTCCTTTCTATATATAGGAGTCCATGGGGCCACAATGTAATCCTAGCCGACCTAACGATATTAATTTAAGGGCACAATAATAACAATATGGGGGTTACAGGGTTACAAAAATAACAATAAGGGGGTTATACTAACAAAAATAAGGGACTATACTAGTAATATAGGGACCTAAAATGCTCCTCTCCTTCAAAAAAGTGATGTACTCAATGCTTGAGTAGCTCTAGGTGCTTTTGTATAAAATTCTCATCCTCCCATGTAGAATCTTCAATGGGTAAGTTCTTCCATTTGATGAGATACTCTGAAATTGATCGATTTCGTAGTTGTCGAGTTCTTGTTTCCGTGGCTGCTTCAGGTTCCAATATGGTTTTTCCTTCCTCATCAAGTTCTGGAAATATTGTTTGAACTATAATTTTTTCCCCTATAACCTTTTTTAAGCATGAAACATGGAAAACTGGATGCACTTATGAAGAAGCAAGAAGCTCCAATTTGTATGCCATAGTACCAATTTTTTACAAAACTTTGTAAGGAACATAGTTATTTGGTGATAATTTATTATCATTCTTAGCTTGGTTGAGGGAAATTTGTTTGTATGGTTGTAGCTGTAAAAATACCAGTCTCCCACATCAAAACTTCTCTCACTGCGATGTTGATCTGCCTGTTGTTTCATTCGATTTTGTGACAAATTTAGGTTATCCTTTAAGATTTGGAGAACTTCTTATTGATGCTCGATGTGATCCTCCATTGCTTGAACCCTAGCATTTTCCCTTAAAGAAGATGTGATGGATGGTGGATGATATCCATAAAGTTCCATAAATGGGGTCATTTTTGCTGCTGTATGGAAGAAAGTGTTATACCACCATTCAACGAGAGGTAACCATTTGAACCATTGTGCTTGCTTATCAGATACAAAACAATGAAGATATCCTTCCAAAAATTTATTCACTATCTCTGTTTGACCATCGGATTGGGGATTATAAGATAAGCTATGAGCTAGTTGAGTACCCAAACAAGAAAATAATTCCGTCCAAAAATTTCCTGTAAAAATGGTATCTTTGTCACTTACAATAACCTTCGGGTTTCCATGTAGATTTTTGATTGTTTCCATAAATGCAGTAGCAAATATACTCGCTTTAAATGGATGAGATAATGCACAAATGTGTGCATACTTGGTAAGTCTATCAACTACCACCATGATGACACTCCTTCCTTCGGACTTAGGTAACCCTGTGATAAAATCCATTGAAATCTCCTCCCAACGTTGACTTGGAATGGATAAAGGTCTCAACTTTATTTTGCTGGAAAACCAAACATTCTGCCACAAAATTTTGAATATCAGATTTAAGGCCATCCCAAAAAAATTCTTTCTTCACACTGTGGTAAGTTTTTAAAAATCTCGAGTGTCCTCCTAAAGGAGAAGTGTGCAATTCCAAAAGAAAATTTTATTTTAGTTGGGAATTATTGCAAATATATAAGCGATCTTTGTACCACAAGGAACCATTTTTCCAACTAAATCTATCAGATGTACTAGGATCTTGCTGCAACTTTTGAATGAGATCCCACACTTCTTTGTCCTTCTTCCATTCATTCCTTGCTTTGGTTATCCAATATGGTTGGATAATTGAAATGGCACAAAGCAATGCTTCCACCTCTTCATCCTTTCTTGAGAGTGCATCTACAACAACATTTAGCTTCCCTTTTTTGTAGAAGATTTGAAAGTCATAACCCAACATCTTTGTGACCCATTTTTGCTGCTCTTCTAAAGATAGTCTTTGTTCCAAAAAGTGCTTAAGACTATCATGATCATTTTTTACCTTGCAGTGTCTTCCCATTAGGTAAGGTCTCCATTTATTTAGTGCATGTAGTATTGCCAACATTTCCTTCTCATAAGTAGCCTTTTGTAAATACTCTCCTTTGATTGAACGACTTTCAAAAGAAATGGGTCTTCCTTCTTGCATTAAAACATCACCAATTCCATTTCCTCAGGCATCACATTCCACAATAAAGGTTTTTGTGAAGTCTGGTGTAGCTAAGACTGGTGCTAGGCACATTGCCTCTTTAAGATGCTCAAAGGCCTTAGTTGCTTCAGGAGTCCATGAAAATGCATCTTTCTTCATTAATGTTGTTAGAGGTGCTACTATTCTCCCATAATTCTTAACAAACTTACGATAATACCTCGTTAAACTGAGAAATCCACGCAACTGCTTTATGGTTGTGGGGAATTTCCATTCCTTAATGGCTTTAATTTTTTTAGGGTCTACCTTAACACCTTCGTGAGATACAACATGTCCCAGATATTCCACCTCTTGTACTACAAGAAACATTTGGATGTTTTTGTATATAATTGTTTCTCCTCCAACAGTTTGAGCGCCCTATCAACATGTTGAACATGATCCTTCCAAGACCTGTTGTAGATTAGTATATCATCAAAAAATACTAGTACAAATTTTCTAAGGAAGGGTTTGAAAATGGAATTCATCATCCCTTGAAATGTAGAGGGTGCATTGGTAAGGCCAAAAGGCATGAACAAAAATTCATAATGACCCTCATGAGTTCTAAACACTGTTTTCAGAGTATCTTCAGTCCTCATTCTAATTTGATGATATCCTAAACGAAGATCCAACTTGGTAAAATAAATTTCTCCATGTAATTCATCGAATAATTAACCAATCACAGGAATGATAAATTTGTCTTTAATAGTGAGCTTTTTGAGCTCCCTATAATCCAGACACATGCACCATGATCTATCTTTCTTGTGCACCAATACTACTGGAGTAGAGAAAGAAATTTGACTAGGTTGAATTATACCAGCCTCTAACATTTCTGCAATAATATGTTAAATTTTTCTCTTTTGGACATAAGGATATCTGTAAGGCCTAATGTTTGGAGGAACACTTCCTGGAATCAAATGAATAGCATGATCATGATCACGAATAGGTGGGAGTCCTTTGGGAGTATCAAACAACTTGGAATGATTGTCCAAGACTTTTTGGAGATCTGCCGAAATAGATGATTTTGATGTTGGAACTTCTAGTGAGAATAATTGTGCAATTACACCCTGTTGTTATTTCTTCAGAAGATTTGTCATGACAGTAGAGCATATTAACTTTCCTGTCTTCGCTGCGATACCTCGTAATTCTATTTCCTTTCCTTCCGAAAAAAAATTCAAGAAAAGTTTTTGAAAATTAAAAGCTACCGTCCCTAAAGATTGTAACCATTGTTCTACTAGTACAACATCAACACCTCCCATTGGGATGGAAATCATTGGACTATTCAATACATATTCCCACATGGATAGCTTGATATTATGGCATCTTCCAGAGAAATTTGTAGTTCCTCCATTTGCAACCATCACTTGACATTCTGGTGCTGGGTATAAGAATAAATTCAATTCCTTGGCTACCTTACAATGAAAAAAATTATGGGTACTACCCGAATCAGTCAACACTATTACCTTTTTCTTCTTGATATGTCATTCTATCTTGAGAGTTTGAGGAGTGATAATTCCTGCTAATGCATTATATGATATGGCCTGACTCATTTCTTCTTCTTCTAGGGTTTCTTCCTGGTGTATATCCTCTACTTTTGAAGTTTCTTCTTCATTTTCTTCCTCCTCTTCACAATCTATGTAAAATATTTTCTTCTCAACGCACTTATGACCTTTAGTGTATTTGCTATCACAACAGTAGCAAAGCCCTTTTGCTCTTTTTTCTTCCAATTGTTGTGGTGTCAACCTTGTAGGTTGTGGAAGTCTAGGAGTAGCAACACTTCCATCTTTGTAGATGTGAGTGGTAGGCTTCCTTGTCGCCATAATTTTATATTCAAATTTTCTTGCCAACCTGAATGCCTTCTTAATGAATCAAGTTCCCAAACACGAACTTCACGTTGGATGTTATCCTTTAAAGTCCCTATGAAGACATCAATCCTGTGTTCCTCTGGAATATCTGTTACCCTTATATTCAATTTCTGGAAGTCCTCAATGTGCTTCGCCACTGAAATCCTTTGTTTGATATTTATCAATTGGCTAAAGAAGGTGTTGCTCTTTTTATCCTCATAATGTGCTATCATTTCCTCTGTAAAAATTGATCAAGTGACAATTTTTTTACGAGAGAAAAGCCATCGATACCATACAAATGTATTTTGTTCTAAATGTAAAGTTGTAATGTGTACCTTTTGTGTTTTTTGCACATTATTGAGATCAAAATATTTCTCCATCTGTAGTATCCATGTTACGGGGTCCTTGCCATCAAAATTTCTCATATCCATCTGTGGAATATGGTGGTTCTTCAATCCAACATTAGAGTTTATGAAATCACAATTAACATGTATTTTGTTCTCATCATGAGTTTCCTCTACTATCTTTTCTCCATTAGAAATCATTTCTTGTATCAACTTTGTCAAACCTTCCATGTCTATTTTTAGACCATTCTTCACATTTTCCATGTTGCCTTTCATTTTTTCTTCCATGTCCTCCATCTTAGCTTCCACGCCATCCATCTTAGCTTCCACGCCTTTCTTCAAACCATCCATATTATTCTTCAAACCATCCATCTTAACTTCCATGCCTTTCTTCAAAACTTCCATTTCATTTTTTGCTGCTCTTTGCGAGAGTGAAATTTGTGCACTTGCTCTTGTAATTTTGATAGATCATGTTGCAATTATTCATCTTCATGAGTCATAGTAGAGTATTATGAGGGCTTAATGGGTGTTTAATTATTTTTAGGAGGCATTTCAGAACCCAATAATGAAATATATTCTCAATAGGCCCTTGGAATCACTTGAAACAGATTTTTTACATAAGACTTATGCAATTCAGAAAAAAAAATACACACCTTTTTCTTGCTTTTGAGGAGCTCGATATTGAAACTAAATTATCTCTGTAATTTCGAATCTTCAATATCTAAAATTTTTCCTTGAGGTAGCCCTCTGAATCATCTTTCGAATGCCATAGGTCTGACCTAATTTTGATTCTTCAAGGCAAAGTTATTTCCAATCTCCCACAATGACCTAATTATGGACTGGTTCAGTAGAGTGAACTTGTACAATTTTCCACATGTCCCTATTTCGTCCTTCGGCTCTAAAATTGATAGAAGAGAAAATATAGTCTGTGTGTTTGTAGCCACTTTTTATAACATTCAAATCTGATACTTAGAGAGAGAGTTATGAATATTTTCCCACGATCAAATCTTTACGATGAAATTCGGGAGCTTGAAAATCCCTAACTTCCACAGACCATATCTCCTAAAATATTGTGAACAAAGCTCTGAAATTTTGCGACAATGTTCCTCAGGATTTTTACTTCGTGCCCTAACAATTTTGACTTCTGAAACTTTGTAGAAACAAATTTATTGCAAAAATTACACAATGACCTATTTGGAGCAGTGAAACCCTAGAATCCAAAGCTCTAATACCAAATGTTGTGAAACCAACTCCAAAAATATAAGAAAGGAGATATCAATGCCTTAGAAATAAGCACTTTGATGGGGAAAACTCCAATACATTACATGAATGAAAGATTCTTGGATGATACAAATGACACAACCTCCTTTCTATATATAAGAGTCCATGGGGCCACAATGTAATCCTAGCCGACCTAACAATAATAATTTAAGGGCACAATAATAACAATATGGGGGTTACAGGGGTACAACAATAATAATAAGGGGGTTACACTAACAAAAATAAGGGACTATACTAGTAATATAGGGACCTAACAGTTATAGTGGATAAAATCATTTCCCCAGTCTGTTTATGCATCTCCATTTGATCAATGGGATGTATGTATTTAACATCAAACTCATGAGATGGATTATTATAATATGATTCTCCTTTACGTTGAAGAACTTGTGCCTGAGGAAATGGCATTAACATTTTTCCTTTCTTTGAGTTGAAGGTTGACAATAGCCTGCTTTGGGAACCTGAGGTTTGTTTACAAAATTGATTGTATGTGTTTATCTTCAAGGCTTCATTTTTTATTTGTATTTCCTTGAAGATATCCATGGTGCTTTTCTCTGGCTCGCTTGAAGTAGATGTACCTATGTGCATAATCTGCTGATGCTCTGTTGTAGCCATAGAAGTGGAAGGAGACTGTGTAGACTGCTCACCTACTAGTGAAGATAGTAGAGGCTCATTAGTATTGATAGGAGTCAATTGTTTTGAATCTTTGCTAAGGATTAATCTAGAACTAAGTTTAGCCTTCTTTCTGTACATGATTTAAATCCCTTGTTGAAGATACCTGTCTCTGAAGGGGATCCTTCTTCTCTGTTCCTTTTGGCTGTCTTCTCTTGGTTTGTAGGAGTCTGCATTGTTGATGAAGAGAATTGCTATTATTTTGGCTCATGTAATGTATTCTCTATCCACTCTGGCTGGTTCTTATAGTTCTCTATTTCAGGCCTTGGTGTGTAAAAATAATGAGTAGATTTTGTTTCTACCCTTTATTTGGGAAATATCCCTAATGGATCATATGACCAAGTGAAGCTAAGATCAAAATGCATTTTCTTCAATAATTGGTCTGCTTCTGCTCCTACTTTCCTGATGTTGTAGATGAATAGGCCAACCTGCGTTTTTAGCTTAAACTGAGAACTTTTCTTGGTAGCAAAAAAATGGACCTGATCCATGTTGATCAACTGCTTGATGAATTCTAAGAAAAAAATCCTCATTGGGTGGAATTTTGGCCACTTATATGGTTGCAACTCACAACCAAAAATTCTTATCTCTGTGTAATTTTCATATAAGTACCAATCTCCTGTTTGTACCTATTATGACAACTGCAAAATATTTTGGATTTCTTCACTAATTCTTGGTTCTTTTCTGCTACTTAGAATGCCAATGGATGGGTGAAAAAATATCTCAATGAAATATTTATATGTGAACTCATTGTGATATTTCATAACCAGGGTGGTCCAGAAAATGGCCGGCTGTTGGTCTCTTTTCTCATTCAATTTCTGCAATGAAAATTTCATGTTCCCCCCCTAAAAGTATATGAACATGTAGACAAAGACAAAGGTATATTTAAATATCTCCTTTATGTGAAAATTGACCAACTGTTGATGAATAGACTCTGAAAGGAAATGACTAAAATTGAACACAATTGAAGGTTTGGCACCATTAGAAAATATTGATAAAAATCATATAATGGCCTCATCTACATATTGATCAGAGTAGTATCCAAGAAGGTAAGATATAACAATGGTTATCTTCTTGGTTATCTCATGGAATATGGATGAAGGGTAAGGAGGATTTTTCTTTAAAAATGAAGCATCTTGTGCTAAGAATAATTTTAGAGTTTGGGTTCTCTTAGCAAGGTCTAATTTCTGGTATATTTCGACTAGAGCTTCATGAGAAAATGGGTTACCATTGTTGACTGTGGGGGCTAGCATCATTTCATCAATATCCTGAGGGGTTATGGTAAATAAAACTTGTCCATTAGAATTGGTTATGGCCCTTTGGTTTGGAAAATGTGAGGCATGAAATTTTCTAATGAAATCATGAGTGCTATGGGTAGGAGGAAAAATATAACGAGGTAGGTTTGACTCCCGGAGCTGGATTTCATCAGATTTTTCAATAAATTTATATTCGAGCCAACAATACATCTCGAGAATGTCAAGCTCACAAAGTGTTTCATGAATCGTGTAGTCTCTATCAGCCATAGGGATATGGTGAAGATCTACAGGAGGGAAAATCAGAGGATTTATGTTTTCCTCTAGTCCCTTGTCCTTGGGAGGCATGATGACAAATCTTGTAGTGTAATTTGACTGAGAATATAGGAAATGAGTAGACAAAGAATTCTAGATAGGGAACATAAAGGATAATTGGAAGGAGTGGTCGCTGGAAGCTTGAGAATATTGGGTTTCTGGCGAGCAACCTGCAAATAAAAAACACTATGATTCTGTAACCTGTAAACAAAATAAAATAAGATTTATATAGCAATGATGGGTTTCCATTGGTGGTGCTGGTTAACGGTTAAGATAATTGAATGATTAATGAAATGATAACGGAGGGATGAAGTTTAATGGGAAAATGAGGTTAACGGGCGGATGAGATGGAAGATGAGGTGGTGGAAATGGAATGGAAGATGATTCAACGGTCAGGTAAGTGGTATCAGAAATCATCTTTTCAGACGGGGGGTAGAGCGGTTTTTGGTTTCGCTCATGGGGGGTCAGAATAGCTGAGGTGCTGCCACGTATTGATGGGTGGTTTTAAATTACTACTGAGTTCGGACCCCCTCCCCTGGCAGTGAAGATTGGTTCGCAAAGTAGGGCCAAAAGGTGTGGGAGCCATCAGATGTATGGATATAGGTTGGATGGTCGGATGTGATAAGACGAAATGGCAGGGTTGAGAATTATTAAATAAAGCGTTGGGAATTTCATAAAAGGATATGGCTTAGGAAAATGAAAATGAAAAGGGATGAATGGCGAGGTATGTTATATGGTTTTAAAACTTAGGAAATGGGTAAAAATGCTTGGGATAGTGTTAATGTTTTTAAAATAACCATATAAATATTTCTTGCTTTTTGTGGTGCATTTAGACTAGCATCCTGTGCAATTTTTACAAACATAAATGAAGATTTCCTTTTTCTTTTGCTTCCCTAACATTTTATTTTTCTTTGCCTTCTTTATTTAGGGTAGCTAACACCTATAATTTTATTGATATAGATGCTTATAAAACATAATTTTTTCCTAACATTTTTTAACTTTTTCATTCTTTTGCATCCATATCCTACCTTAACATTTTCAAAATTATTTGACTAATTATGCTAACTTATCAAAACTAGATAATGTTACAACATGGTGTACCATTTTAGCTTTTCCTAGAAGCTGTCCCTTCAACCCAATCTGCCAAAGGTCATGCTTTCCCTGTCTTATAGTTTTGGACCTCTTCTGCAAAACTGCATCTTCTATCAACTCTGCCTAAGCATCTGGTTCCAAATTCTCCATAGAAGGCTGGACCTATTCCTCTTCCTGATCTTGCATGGAAGGTTCATAAAGTTTCAAATTATCTACATTCACAACTGAGTAAATGCACGTATATGGTGGTAAACTGAGTCGATAGAGATTATCACCCACCTTTTCTAGTATCTCAAAGGGACCATACCTCATATCCTTGATTTTCTCACCAGTCCCCTACAACCTCTCCTTGTTCAAATGTAACCATACTTTGTCTCCCACCTTGAATGAATTCTCTATTCCGTGTTAATCATGGCTGTCCTTATACTTCTCCTGCGATTTCTGTAGTGTTTCTTGTACCTGTAGATGGATATTCCTGATCTTCCTTATAAAATTTTCAACCCTCAAAGCATCTCTTGTAAGATATTCCCTCACTCCTCCTTGCTACCAATATGCAATAACCAAAGGTGAAAGTGGAAAATATCCAAAAAAAGTTTTAAATGGGGACTTTCCTATATAAGTGCGGACTGCTTTGTTATAATAATGTTGTATATATACTATATTTTCATCCCAAGTCTTCGGATGTTTCTGGTTGTATCCCCTCAGAAACTGCACCAAATTCCTGTTAACTACTTCTGCGTGCCCATCTGTCTATGGATGGAAAATTGTAGATCTCTTAAACTTTGTGTTCATATTCTCCCACAATGTAGTCTAAAATTCATAGAGAAATCTTATATCGCCGTCTGAAATGGTGCTCCTTGGTATCCCAAAGTACACCCAGGTCTGTCCAAAGAAAAAATTTTCTGCTTCTTTCCCGCTAATGGTCATTTTACAGGGAATTAGAATACACATCTTTCTGAACTTGTAAACTACCATGAAAAGGGAGTCATGTCCCTTCCTAGTTGTCGGTAAAACTCCCACAATATCCATGGAAATTCTTTCCAAAGGACGATTCAGTACAGGTAAGGGATGATATAGACCCCATTTCTTGTTACTATGATAGTTGGTACAACAAACCATGTATCCTCTTATGAAACTAAATACTTTCTTTTTCATGTTGGGCCAAAAAACATACCTATGCAAGTTAGCCACGATCTTCCCTACACTAAAGTGACCTACAACCTTGGAGGTGTGAGGCTCTCTAATTAGTTTGAATCACTCACCTTTAGGAACACATAACTTATTCAGCCTATAGAGTAACCCATCCTGAAGATGGTAGTCAATGGTGTTGTTGGCATCATGCACATGAATATGACTCTGGAACTACTGATACACCTCCTTGAAGTCCCCATCCTCTAAATATGCCTCTTTACATGCATTATGGGTGGGTGGATCCATGCACACAAGAGTCCACAAAGATGTAATATTTAATGTGGGTGGCATTGAAATCATGTCAGCCAACTTGTTGGTTATGCCCTTCTTATACTTGATCACCAAATGAAAGTGTTTTAAAAACCCCACCCACTTGTAATGCTTGGTTTGTTGTAGCTTACTCTGGGCCTACAAGTACTGTAATGACTGGTGATCTGTGTGGATTACTGTCTCTTTTCCCATCATATAGTGCTTTCATTTATTTACAACTTGCACCATGACATAAAGCTCCTCGTCGTAGGTAGGGTAGTTAAGGATTTCACATGAAATACTTCAGAATAGTAGCATACAAGCCTTCCTCAATGCATAAAAATAACTCCCATGTCATACCCACTAACATTTGTTTCCACTTTGAATGGTTGCTGAAAGTTTTGTAATGCTAAAATTGGTGCTTGACTGTTCTTCTTCTTTAGCTCCTCGAAAGCCTTTTGCCTTTCCCCACTGGAAACTCTCACCACTTGCTGTTATGGAATGGAGTAGTGCTGCTACCACTAAAAATGAGGCTATGAATTTCCTTAGGTACTTTTCTTGCCCAATGAAACTCCTGACCTTAGAAACATTAGTAGGAACCAACCATTTCATGATGGCCTCCATCTTAAAAGGATATATCTTTAGCTATCCTCCATCGATCACATACCCTATATACACCAAAGAATGCTACGCAAATTCAGACTTCTTGATATTTTATAGAAGCTGGTTCTTCTTCAATGTTTTATCACCTGCATCAAATGTGAAATATGCTCCTCCTAGGTAGCACTATATACCAGTATATCATCCAAATAGACAATAACAAACAGATCTATAAAATGGCACAATACATCATTCATTAATATCATAAACGTAGCTGGTGCATTACATAGACCAAATGGCATGACTGACCACTCATACCATTAGATAAAATTTCACCCTAAAAGTGGCATCCTAAAGAAAACTAATAAAACAATAGTTAAAATAATAAAACAAGAGATGAATTTTCGAGGAAAAAGAAGAAAACGAATATTTTTTTTTTAATTGTATTTTTGACTTATCTCCTTATAGGTTTACTAAATTTTCAAGTGCAGACACTTGTTGGATGCATAATTAAATTCCAAAGATAACGAGTACCCATTATGCATACTTTTGAGAAGGTATACATTGAGAAAAAATGAATATACATTAAAAAAGTGTGTTAAATGCATTTTTTTTAATGTATCTTCAATTTTTCTCAATGTGGGCCTTCTCAAAAGTATGCATAATGGGTGTAGAAATTATACAAAAGCATGTATATCTTGGATTCACCTGATCTAAAAATGTGCTAAAGTTAAATACTGAATCGATTCTACAAATATTTTGCAGAATTAAAAACACAATCGCTAATCACATGAACATGAAGAAAGATCAACCACTCACAACACAATTAAAATCCCGGGGAAAGCATACAAATAAAAACCCCACTATATTCTATTGTATATTAAGCATGGATCATGAAACAATTACAGACAAAACTCTTCTCACAAGAGCCCTCAATACATCAACTAATTGTCTCACACTATCATACAAAAATTGGCAAATTCCTTAGCCAATTTACTGCCTCTAGATAGCCTGCCTTGCTTGCGCAATCCCTGCTGAATGCAATCCCTGAATTGATGCAATACTGCCTTCCTTGACTGTGCAAGTATCATTGGCACATCAAATAAGTGTTTTCCTGCATGTGTGCAAGCGGATAATGTCATAACTGATAGTCAACTTCCCTTTCACCAAGAACTCAATTGGGTCTCCACTAGATCTGACATGCATGCAGCTAATAATAGTAAATACTCAGTTGCATGTGAGATCACTAATTGTGAATTAATTAATATTTAATTAACTAGATATCTCACTATTGTATCTTCAGTTACAAATAACGCAACTAAGTTTAATTCACTTAACTGAGTTAAACTCATGTTTACAACTTGCACCAACTCATGCACCACTGCACTTCTAACTCTATTACAACTAGAATTACTCTGCATGTCCCACCAACCAAACTCTAAATAAAAATTCACTAGCTAACTAAATTTTCCACTTTAGTTAACTATTTCAAGTCCACATTGAGAATATATTACAGCTTAATGTCCATCTAAATTAAGGGATAATAAAAATAGACATGCACCCAAAAATAGCCCTATGGGCCCCACCCTAGTGTAGGTGCTTAATGCAACCTGGTGCTAAATGCAACCAGGTGCTTAATGCACTAGTGTGGGTGATCAATATTCTTGTTGAATATCAACACTCCCTCTCAACAAGAAAGGTATTATCCTTCACCCCGATCCTATTTCTATGGTATTCGAATTTTCTCTTAGTGAGTGCCTTCGTCAGAATATCTGCATCCTGATTTTTCATGGGAATGTACTAAAGCAATATGATCCTCCTCTGCACACAGTCTATGGGATGATGGTACCAAATATATATATTCTTGGACCTATCATGAAACACATGATTAATTGAGAGTTTAATGCAACTCTGATTATCACAATGAACCATTGTCGGATCCATCCGAGAACCCACCAAACCAACCAATATCTTTCTCATCCAAATAGCCTCACATGCAGCTTGACGCCATGTATTCCGCTTCCACTAAACTGAGTGCCACGGATCGTTGTCTCCTGATGTACCAAGAAACTACTATCGAACCAATGCTAAATATCCCCCATGATGTTCTCTTTCTTTTTGATGGACTTCCAACCCAATCTACATCCGTGAAGCCATGCAACTTCAATCCATCCATCCTTCTGTACCATAGAACATACTATGATGTGCCCCTCAGGTATCTCAGGACATGCTTCCTCACCTTACAAAAGAGATTGGTAGGCTTAAATTTATCTTGACTCATTTGGTTAACTGCGTAGCAAATATCTGGTCTCGTGATCACTAGATACATTAGTGAACCCACTAACTGTCGATAGACAGTAGCATTCACTACCTCTCCAGAAGTAGCATCCTCTTTCATCTAGTTTCCTAGAAGAGGAGTAACCATTGGTTTGAAGCTCTCCATGTTAAACTTACCCAGTATCTCCTTTTCATACTTTCCTTGAGACACAAAAATTTCACCATCCCGCTGCCATATTGGAAATCCAAGGAAATAATGAAGGAGGCCCATATCCTTCATTTCAAACTCCCTTGCAAGATACTCCTTGCATGAGTGTATTAGCTACTCATCACCAGTAACAACTAGAACATCAACATATAGAAAAATGATCAATAGCTTACGCTCAACCACAATTTGGTACAGGTTTGCATCTTCTTCACTTTTGGTGAAGCCCAGTCTAGTGAAATAACTATCTATCTGAGTGTACCAAGCACGGGGTGCCTGCTTCAGCCCGTACAACTCTCTTTTGAGCCTACACACATGCAGCTCACTGTTGAAGATCTAGAAACCTTAAGGCTACTCTATGTACACCTCTTCCTCAATGATCCCATTGAGAAACACAGTTTTCCCATCCATCTGATGAATGTGCTAGCCCATTTGCGCTGAGAGTGCAAGGATGGATCTTATGGAAGAGTACCTTGCGACAGGAGAAAAAGTCTCATCATAATTGTTAGACCATTTTTTGGTCATCTAACCTGTTACTATTATATGGACTTAAGTACACCATGTAAGACCAATTTTACCCTAAGTAAAATTACTTTCACTATGAAAAATAACTTAGTAAACCACCTTTATTAAGTTGTTTATGGTCTAAACAGGAAACGCTATGAGGAAATATTAAATAAATCTACATTTGTTTGATTTTCCTTAAGGAATAATTAGTTAAACAACAATTTAATTAATATTCCTGGTCATATTTAACCCAAAACATGAAAATTAATTAGATAAATCATTATTTATCTTATTATTTTCTAGGAATAATTATTTAAACATTATTTAAATAATATTCCTTGTTACATTTGACTAAATCACTCTTAAATAATTAAATAAATAATTATTTATTTAATTATTACTCAGCCACATCTTTAAAATGATAAATAAATCATTTATTTATTTATTATTTACAAATAAAGGGATTTGACCCAAGTCAAATTCCTTTTCCCTCCAACAAAAATAATAAAATATTCCATAAAAGTTGGATCTCGATTTGGTTAATAATATTTTAACTATGCACAAATATCTAGACTAAATAAATATTTTGTTATAAATAGAAGGGTTTTTCCATTCATTCAATACCTTTTGTTGCCTAAACATCACTCTGGATCTATACTTTTGGTCTGACTTTGATCAACCATCATTGTCATATTTTTCTATCTTTTTGCTTGTGAGCTCCCTTTGAGTTCCATTTTTGTCTGCGTTTTCTACACCATCAAGAGAGAGGAATTTTAGATCTGAAGTGCCGAGGACTTACAAGAACCCATCCCATTGAGGAGAACTGGTAACATCCTTATATTTTTTCCTCCAAGGTGCCCTTAATATAAAATTCATTCAACATATTCTTGTCTTGTCTATTGGATGCATGGAATAAATCTCGTTTTTATTTATTGCTTAATGTCTTTTGATGCATAGATCTAGATTTTTGCAGAATTTATCTTGATCACCTAACTGTAGATCTAAAGATATCAATAGCTATATTTGTTGTTAGGGTTGTTTGTTATGCATAACTAAAGTGGTATTTTTTCATACACTTGCGAATAAGATTCATACTAACAACTGGAAACTCCACATGGGTTTACGATTACGACCGCTATCGTTTTTCTGATCCATGCATACCCAGCTGCTTCAAACCCTAGGATTTATCTTCAGCTTCTTGTTTTGCTTTTCTTGATGTTTTTTTTAACCTATAAAACCCTAAAACATTAAAAATTCTAACTTTCGTGTGTTTTTGGACCTATTGCGCAGGTGATTGACATCAGTTGCAGCTGAGACGACACATTCTGCTGAAACCTGCTCCTGAGAGTGCCAAAAGTGTAGGTCACACTTTTTAGCTCTAAAACTATGACATGGAGCTTCAGGACATAGATATCTGCCCAAAAACTACGACCTTAGCAAGAAACAGGTCAGAAACTACAACCTGGACTTTTTGCGGGAGTTTTTCTGAAAGTTTTCTGGGTTTGTCTGGGCCTCTGTTCAGGGTTGTCTGACCCCTGTCTCCACCCATTTTGGACCTGTATTTGTTCTGTTTTACTCATATAAGTGGGAACCTAGCCCCCTAGGGCTTCAGTACCATCCACACTTTGTGGAAGAGTTTTGGTTGCTGCAGGTTGTCTGAAATTTTCAGAGCGTTCAACCGTTTTTCAGATATGATACCTCACCTTCAGATCCGCTTCAGATTGGCTATTTATCCATCCAAATCACCTCCTTTAGTTTTTTTTTGGGTTTTCCTATAGGGTCCACTCCGTTTCCCTCCAGGAGATAGCCTTTCGCCACCTCATTTACAACAATTTTTCCTCTGATTTTTTGCTGTTTATCTGCACCTATTTCCAGCATATCAGACCTTTAGATCCCTGTCCCTCCCGAACTTAGATCTATTGGTTATTTTGGTGTGTTTTGAATAGATTTTTTCCCACCTATAGACTACTTGTTGAGAGACCCGCCTCCTTGGGTTTAGATTATTGCATTATTAGCTGTTTATTTGCTATTATTTCAGTTTCATATACTGTTATCTATAGGTTTATTTACAGTTATACAACACACTTTTTATTTTTCTCTACAAACATCTAAGTTTAAAAATTAAAATTTACACACTTTACACACATGCCCTAAGTGAAGAAGAGCTTGGTTAACACCACCAAGGAAATAATTTAACATTGAAATCAATTGATCCTGCACCTCTCTGCCCTTGTTCCGACATTGTAATCAGTTGCTCCTACACCTCTCCGCCCTTGTTGGTCTCTCTTCCCTTTGTGCCGTGTTTGTGTCTTCATCATTGCACCACCAAGGTGTTTATCCTGGAGACTTCTTGGCCTTCAACCTCATTTTTTGGTAGGAAGACTTACTCCTCCACGTAGGATTCGAGTTAGTCCTCCATCGAGTCCGCACTCCGAATCCTCTTCTGGTTCATTGGGTTCTCCTTCTAGTTCTGCTCCCGGTTCTCCTCCTGTCACCTTCACAATGTCTGGTTCAGGACCTAACGCTAGTGGTAACCCCAGCCCTAATGCTGGGAATACTAATAGTGGGACCGCAACAGGAACTACTCCGTCTGCTCCCTTGCTCCCCTATATGGCAAGCCTCAACCTTCCCATTTTTAACTAGTTGATCAATGACCCTATACGCCATGATGCTAGTTGGATTGCTATGCCGACCAAGCTCCCTTCAGACATCCCCAAGTTTGAAGGCCTTGCTGGAGAAGATCCTACAAATCATGTTCGATCTTTCCACATGTGGTGTTTGTCTAACTCCATTACCGATGACTCTGTCCGTCTTCGGTTGTTCCAATGTATGCTTACAGGTGAAGCTTCTAAGTTGTATGTTGATCATGCCTTATCCTCTCATACCACCTTTGCGACTCTTGCTTGGGCTTTTCTGTCTTACTTCTAGCTACCCCTTCATTATGACACTGGTACCGAACTCTTAACTTCTTTCCGTCAATCGTCTGCGACCCGCCTATCCGATCATGTCCAGGATTGGCGGAGAAGGAAAATCCTATGTCGAGCCCCTATATTCGAAGACCGTATCTACATGGACTGGTTCCTTAGATCTCTCTTGCCTGCTATCAACAAAGATGTTGCATCACATTTCCTTCAAACCAAAGAAGCCGCTCTCCAAATTGCGTTAAAATATGACCTGATCTACACTCAGTTGGCTTATGTTTATACCGTTCTACATGATCTTCCTAGACCCGGTGGTGCTAATGCACTGGGGGAATCTCATGCCGCCGATGGTATCTCATCCATATGCTCAGCCTCCCATGGGCTATGGTTTTACTCAGGGGGGGCCAGCACCTCCTGCACTTATCCCCCTCCCGGTAGCATGTATCTAGAATACAACATGTCTCCTCCTTTTGCCCAAACTCTTGTTTACCACAATTCTATCCAACCTCCTTATTATCCATATCCACATCTTGGTGCTCCAACTCCTCCAACAGTAGAACCTCCACCTCCCTTGCCTTCTCAACCCCCGCAACAGCAGCCACTACCCCCTTAGGGGCAGGTGTATGCACATCATGGCATGACTAATCCTCCTCCTTCCAAAAATAAGAGTAAAGACACTCAAAATCAATCTTATTCCAGTAATCCTGGACCTAATCCTCAAAATAATGCACCTAACACTGCTAACCAACAACAGGGCACTCAGCCCAAGAAGGACAAGCCTGCTCGGATGAACAAAACTGGTTCTTGTTGTGGTGTTTATGGTCATTACACACATGATTGTCCTCTTTTACCACAGATGAAGTAGATGTGGGAGTCTCAAGAAACATTCTGAGGACATCAAGCCTCCCCTTTCGTCCCTCCCAATGCTATGCCTAGTCAACAAGTTGTGTTTACTAATCCTTTCCCTCATTAAGGATTTGTGGCTACCCAACCACCTGAAGGTCAGGTGGCCACTCAACATCTTCCATTTGGTACCCCCGATTACCAGATTCTCATGATGAATTTCGATCAACCTTTAATCATAGATATCAATCTTTAGACTCGGTCTCGTATGTACAACAAGTCTCCCGCTACGTCTGTCCCCGAGCCACCTCCTTCAGTCTCTACAGAGCCTCTTTAGACACCTAATGGTCCCTTGAAGATCCCTCAGCCTAAGGCAAAGGTTTTGTTGGAAATGTTGTCATTGATGGCAAAGGAGATGGAAAAGGAGGAGCACCGGAAACAACAACAAGGCAAGGAGAGCTACAGATCTGGAGAGACAAAGTTTTGAAGTAGCAGGGCCATTGGAATTGAAAATCAGGCTGGAAGACAAGCAGGAGTTTGTAAGTGGTTTCATCACATGAATGAAAGAATTTTTTTAGTTTACATGAGTACTAATTGACTTAAATCCTATGTGAATGGGTTTGTACTTCAACTATATGAAAATATGGAATATATACTATGTAATTTGGAAAATTGATGTTCTATAGATAATAGAAGAGACCGATGTTAGTTAATATCGATAGGGGGCCCTGATTTTTGATGAAAATTGTGTAACCTGTGCTTGATACACCCTGCATTAATGAAGGAATATATGAATTATATGTTGAAGAATGTCTAGGTTTTGGAAGAAAGAGTATGAGGACTGTGTGACAAACCCTGTGTTAAGAGCTAATTTACATTTCTGAGCTATGTAGTAATGGTGATTGTTAAATTCTATGAATCGATCACAAGATGATTGATCCCTCAATCTAGTTCTCTAAATAGATCTAAATCATACAATACCAAGTATAGCACTGTACAGTATTCAGAAGAGGGGCTTAGGATAACTAGTGAATTGAAATCGATGTTGAGGATTATCTGGGGGTTTGAATCACGGAAGTTTGAACTAATTCGGGTCTAGTTAAGTGATACGGGTTCTCTTAAAATCCTATTGGGCCTTGAATTGAATTACATTGGAATAATAAAGGTGCCCAATACAAGGGAGGGAACAATGGACACGAGTAGAGGAAGAATTAATTACAGAATGGCATTGAACGAAGACATAGTAGGAACACAAGTCAAAACCAAGGAAATCGTGAAGGAAGCATCGAATTTATGAAGAGGGTTTCGGCACAACATTCAAATTGTTTGCAGAGAATGTAGAACCATGAATCGGCTGGAGCGAGAGCATAAATAGTAAAGGCATAATTAAAAAAATGGGATTTCATTTGGAGATGAGTTGTTGGTAATTGCAGTATGGGCCAAATAACAGTGTTGAGAAATCGCCATGAAAGGCGGAACTATAGCTTGACTGTGAAGGTAAACGAAATTGAGTGCAGAACCATTGAAGGAATGGAACCTTGAGACAGAGGGAGCGGAATCGTAACCAGGTGGAGAAACCATTTATGGTATTCATGTAAATTTAAAATGGTAAGTGGAATCAAGTTTTGGAACACGATATAACCTGTTGATTGACACACGTCTTTTGGTGGTTTCCAAAAACCACTCACGTTGCGTTTTTTTTAGGCGTTAAGATCTGGAGGATAAAAATGCGTGATATTCAATTTCATTTGTCGGATGGGTGTTGAGTGGAGGTCTGGAACATGATAAATGATCCACTGTCAGATCATAAGCAAAGATGCATGGTCGGAGATACAAGGTGAGGTCGGTTGAACTGTGTAAGATAAAGACCGTGGGGCCCGAACATTATAAAGATTAGCGCTGGGATTCAATCTACGCCAAGATTTATATATGGGTTTTAACCTTTGAGTTAAGAAGGATGTATATATTTATGTGGATACATTGTGCCTAATGAAAAGGTTGAGGGTTATTATCGCCAGAAGTTAGGTTTAATCAAAGACCAAACATATTAAATAGGAAATGATTGTGTGTTGGTCGCGCATTAAGGTAATTGCTTGGGTATTCAAATATTATAATCACATTAAGGGTTCGAGCCTTGAACAGTAATAATTTTATAAAACCGTGGATATATATATGTTGGTACAGGATAAGCTTTGGTGTTGATACATAAGGTCGGGCGATGGTTGGTTACCCAAGGTCTTTGGTAAGGCTACTAAAAAGATGCTTTGATTTTGAAATAAATTAAGGATAGAGACCTTGGGTTAAGTGGATTCTGAATGTGTAAATAGAATGGACAGAAGAGGTTATTAACCTTGTGGGACCCTCATGAATCGCATCGGAGAAAATCGTAACAGCGGAACATGTTAATAATAGTTCTGATTGCGATTGCGGACCCGATGTGTTTATGAACTGTGATTCAGATTTGTTTGAGTTCCGGTTTAAAGAACGTCGGAGCATTCTATTGAAAGCTGTGATTTTGATTATCGCATCAGATATTTTCGAAAGGCATTAATCGCATCGGAACATTTGCAAATGCATCAATCACAATTAGAAGTATTCAGAAGTGATCCATCACATTGGGGAGTAAGAAAAGTCTATGGTTTTTAATCATAAAGTATTGTGGAAGGTTCAATAATATTCGGGTAAAAATAACTTTGCATCAAAGTCAAACGTTGGTTCACACCATAATAAAGCTCATATGGTGATATATTAATGTAAACATTGGTTCGCACCATAATAAAGCTCATATGGTTCACATTAATGTAAACATAAGTTTAATTTGAAATATGGAAGTTGAGACCATTAGTACATTGGGTTTGTGTGTAAATCAAAGCCGAATCTTGTATGAAGAAGAAATGTGAAATTGACTTCGGGACAATGGAAGTGTTTAAATGCATTTATGTTTACAATTGATTTGTGTGGGCCTAAATACTGTTGGATGTTGGCTTTAATAAAGGTATGAGTTTAAACCATGTGAATTATATTATGAACCATCATATATTGGGTGAACCATAAAGCTCGAATATCAATTCGAATATCATTCTGAGGAGTTTTTGATTGAAGAACATACTCCCTGCAGATGTAGTCTTGATATCATATGGTACCAACCATAGGATTACTACAGTAAAAGAAAATTTTCTGCATGTTATAAAAATTGCCCAGATTGTTTGAGAATTATTTGAGTGAAAATGTGGGCTCGACAGGTATACATACATAGTGAACAGGAATATGCACAGGAATGAATTTGACAGGTATGCATGCACAGAAAGCAAGAGAGGGTGTAGAAACTAACAAAGGCAGTGAACAGTAGAGGTATGCAGAATAATTTCTTAACAACAGCAGAAAAGACAAAACTAGCAAAGCCAAAGGCCAGAAAATGGGCTGAGTGAAATTGTTTTTATGTAACTGAAAATGTGAATGTAAATGTTGTAATTGACATTATATTGTTTGTGATGCATTGGAAAGTCTCTGGTAGGAAAACAAAGAGCGGGTAAAAGAAATGAGAAGGAAGAAGGCAAAGAGGCATGGCTGTCCATTTTAAATTCCCTGAGGAATGCTAACAGTCATAAAAAAATTTCTATAAATAATATCACATTGATATGCATAGAGATGTTAGAGAGTGAGGTAAGAGAATGCAGAAATGAAGCAGTAAGGCAGAGGATAAGGAGGAGCTGATAGAAAATCCGAGAAGATACTGAGATGATGGAGGGAAGATATGAGGACTGATGAACAGCAGAAGAGAAGGTATAGAACATAGCCGATATCCAAGGTAAATCAACAAATATTTTTCTTTTGAAAGAGTAAGGAAGTTGGAGCTTCCCTATCAAGTTGTAGCTTGATATATGTCAGTTGCAGATGACTGAGGTAGGAGCCTTCTGTAGGTTGGTGCCTGCAGAAAATTGATGGGAGTTGGAGCTTCCTTGCAAGTTTTAGCTTGCAGAATTGAGGTAGGAGCCTCCTATAGGTTGGTGCCTACTAAAAATCAGTGGTGAGAGGGAGTTGGAGCTTGCCTTTGCATCAAAACAATAATAAGATGTGGTTTTCTCCCTTTATGGGTTTCCACTTATATCTGGTGTCTTTGTGCATGATGTTTATGTGTTGATATGGTTTATATCATCTGCTTAATACTTGCTGATCCCATATTAAGTCTACTGTTACATTATATTACTGCTTGCTGCTCACATTCTAAGATTACTCACATATTAATTTGAACATGAAATGAAGGTGTAAATAAGTTTTAATGAAAAAGCTTTAAAAGTCCATGAATGTGTTAAACTGATTCACCCCCCCTCTCAGTTTAACTGAGGGTTCAACAATTGGTATCAGAGCAGGTTCCTTTGGTGTAAGCTTAATAGCTTGAAGGAGATCTGGTTGAGTCATGGACTACCAAAATGTACCTGTGTTAAATACAACAAACTTTCCTGAATGGAGATATAAGGTTAAAACAGGATTATTGGCTTATGAACCTGAGGTATGGAAGCTTGTATGTGATGGTTACTGCACAGACTCTCCCACGGTGCAAGAACAACATAGTAATTCCAAGGAAAAATGTGTGATATTCAACAGTCTTCATAACAAGGATCTAGAGTTAATAATGGATTTAACCTCTGCAAAAGAAATCTGGGATAGATTGCATTTCATGCATGGAGTAGACTCTAAGGACTGTATTTTCAAGAAGGAGAAGAGACTTAAGAAGAAGAAAAATTCATGTCAACAGGAAAATGTTCAATCAAATGAGGTATCTGCTAGTGTGAATGGCAGTAATAACCATGAAGAAATTGCAGTTGAAGAAAAGGCCGAACTTGACACGGCCTTGACTGAAATAGAAAGACCGAAGAATGAAAACAAATACCTAAAGACATTGGTGCAAATTTGTGATGAGAAAGAGTATGAAGATAAGAAAGAAATTGTTGGCTTGAAGACTCAGCTTGAAGAAGAAAAGAAAGTAGAAGACACGCTGCTACAACAAATGAGAGAGAAAAGTTTGGAAGGTGAAAGATTGGAAGAAGAAATAGTGAGCCTAAGAAATAAATTAGAAAAAGCCCAAATAAAATTATTAGTGAATACACCTCAAATGAAAAGCTCTGGACAACTGAACCAAATTCTAAATGTTCAAAGATCTCCTCTCATAAATACTGGGGTAGGCTATGAAGGAGAAAACAATAAGTCCAAGGTATAAGATCACAGGAATATCATCTTTGTAAAAGCTGTAAAGGATAGTGAAACATCTCAAAAGATTCCTGCAGAAGTAGAAGCCAACAAGAACATGAGTTGCAGAGAAACAAACAGAAACAAGCAGCAAAATGAAAGGACATAAAATGAGAGGATGAAACAATCAGCTGCTAAAGGCTCATATGCTCCTGAAGATGAATTGAATAAATTTGGAAGATGTCAAAGAAGGTTCTTTCCTCCTATGGGAAGTATTACTTGTTTTTCCTGCCACAAACCTAGACATTCTGTAGCATATTGTAAGACAAAGAAAATCCATTCCAACCAGCAAAGGATGCAGAAAATGAGAAAAACCCCTCAAGCAAGCAACTGGAAAAGACAATCTTTCACCAGGTACACAAATCATTTCCATGGCTACTGTTATGCATGCGATAATTTTGGACATAAATTTGTTGATTGTAAATTGTATTAAAAAAGGGGAATAAAATATTATACATCAGCTCAAACATACCCTGGCAAAGTAAGATGTTATGTATGCCTCAAGCTTGGTCACAAAACAAAAGAATGTAATTTTCCATATACATTAAAGAAATCTAGACAGAGGATGGAATCAAAACAGATCAATCAAAACTATGAATAAAAAAGAAGAGCAGACATTATGAAGAACCTCAATAGAGTATGGAAGGAAAAGAGAAAGGGGGAGCCTATTATCTCAACAAAATAATGAAAAATTCATAATCTCAGGGGGATCTGCTCTAGGAAACAAAGCTAATATCCAACCAGTGATAAATATGAAGCAACATCTTAGGGGGAGAGCAGTTCATAACTAGTCCCCACAAAAATAGTCTAAGAAGAGCTCCATGAAATGAGAACAACTATGAGAACAGGAATGGAAAGGAAAATCCCTCTAACAGAGAACTATTAAGGAAGAAGATGATCTGAAGTATTAAATAGCCGACAGACTGATGGAAGAAGAGAAGACAACAAGCAGCCATGAGGGTAGAAAGAACATCAACCATGAAAATGTAAGCCAAGAAGACACCAGCACATAAGTGATGATCACAGTGTGCATTATAGAACCAGAATGAACAAGTGAGCCACATTAAGAAGGAGGAATAAGAGAAGAGCCTATCTTCATTATATCATTACATCTTTCATCTATGAAAAGTCTCCTTGGAGGAATGCAGTAAAGTGAGTAATAAATCCTTGAGAAAAAAACCCATGAAGATTCATAGAAAAGAAATTGAAGATGCCTTCCCAAAGATATTTATATTAGAACTTATGAATTGATATTTAAAGTAGCAATGATTCTGGAGCAGTCTAAGAAAATAAAATGAAGGGAAAATCCTTTAAACCAAAATGACAATCTAAGAAAAATGTCAACGATGCCAAGATCAGATTCAGTACATTGATGGTTGTTGTTGAAAATAGTGGAGAGCCAAAAATAAATAGAAACTATGAAATTTTTCTTAACATTGGGTTCATGAGCAAGCTGAAGTGAAAGTAGTATTAATTGGTACTTGGTACAAACAACATGCCTATCAACAGAATACCAAGTGTTATCATGAAACAACAGTAAGGTACAGGTCCTCAGGATCAAAGGATTATGGCAAGAGTACATCCAACATAAAAGAGTCAATGAAAAGGCTAAAGGATCTGTATTTTGTTTACTCTTGAAACATTATATTGAGCATTGAAGCAATATCTTTTTCTATATAATTGAATGCCTTCCTGAAGTCAATACATATACATATCAGGCCTCTTTTCTTAAGATCATTCATAACACCGTGTGAAATCTGCTTGCTGAGATTCAAATTAAAACATCTTGAATATGTTTTTGTTGAAGATCATCATGATAGAATAGTTAAAGTATCGAAAGTATGAAGGATTAATTGGGTCAGTTGAAGCTCAAAACTCTGACATTTCAAGAACATACTTCATCAGAAAGGATTTGCTGACATTTCACCTTTAAAAGAGAGATTGATCATAGACATACATACCCTCCTTATGTCATAAAGAAAATTGCATGGTTAATAAATGAGATTGACCGATACATTGAATGCATCTTACCTCAAGGTTTTGTTTTGAAAGTACATTATACAAGCAGTAAAGGCACTTGATCTCTTAGATCAAATTTTGGTTGATTCATTGATCACATCTGTAACAAGAACCTTCAGCTATTAAGGGTAATATCATTATCAACATCCTAGCTCATATCATCATCAACAGGCAGGAAATGTGTACCACATCAATAAAAGATATATTGGCTTCATCACAATTGAACAGATGCTGTACTATAGATGTGCATTGCCGAAAAAGACTTACTCCATCTACAACCTTCCTCAATATATATGCATCATAGATGAAGATTAGAATATAGACTAAAGTATAGCTGAAGCAAGCTTGATATGTCACATGATGCATTCACAATCTTTAAGGCCTGATCCAATAATGCATTTATGATTAGAAAAGGCTGGTACAATATGTTCGATGAAGTATCATTATCTTCACTTTCAACTTTATACTAGTGAAAGGAGACTGTGTTTTGGGATTGTATTAACTTACAATGTCTATTCAAGTTCAATAATCCTAAAAAGTGTTCTCTCAACAACTCTTGTATACCAGTTTGGAGCAGCAGGGTACAAAGTCAGAAGAAGAAGGCCTAAACACATCTCTGAGAGAGGAAATGAAGAGATAAAAAGCACACTAGGAAATGTGCAACCCTTTCCCATTGATGTCAAAGGGGGAGGAAAAGCAAGCAAAAGAAGAGTATTGGTGGAGTATTGCCATCAATGCCAAAGGGGGAGACTGTTGGAAATGTTGTCATTGATGGTAAAGGGGATGGCAAAGGAGGAGCACCTGAAACAAAAACAAGGCAAGGAGAGCTGTAGATCTGGAGAGACAGATTTGTGAGGTAGCAGGGCCATTGGAATTGAAAATCAGGCCGAAATACGAGCAAGAGTTTGTAAGTGGTTTCATCACATGAATGAAAGAATTTGTTCAGTTTACATGAGTACTAATTGACTTAAATCCTGTGTGAATGGGTTTGTACTTCAACTATATGAAAATATGGAATATATACTCTATAATTTGGAAAATCGATGTTCTATAGATAATAGAAGAGACCGATGTTAGTTAATATCAATAGGGGGCCTTGAGTTTCGATGAAAATTGTGTAACCTGTGCGTGATACACCCTGAGTTAATGAAGGAATATATGAATTGTATGTTGAAGAATGTCTAGGTTTTAGAAGAAAGCGTATGAGGACCGTGTGAAAAACTCTGTGTTAAGAGCTAATTTACATTTCTGAGCTATGTAGTAATGGTGATTGTTAAATTCTATGAATTGATCACAAGATGATCGATCCCTCAATCTGGTTCTCTAAATAGATCTAAATCATACAGTACCAAGTATAGAGTTATACAATATTCAGAAGAGGGGCTTAGGATAAATAGTGAATTGAGATCGATGTTGAGGATTGTATGGGGGTTTGAATCACATAAGTATGAACTAATTCAGGTCTAGTTAAGTGATACAGGTTCTCTTAAAATCCTATTGGGCCTTTAATTGCATTACATTGGAATAATAAAGGCACCCAATACAAGGGAGGGCATAGTGGACACGAGTAGAGGAAGACTTAATTACATAATGACATTGAATGATGACATAGCAGGAACACAAGTCAAAACCAAGGTAATCGTGAAGGAAGCATCAAATTTATGAAGAGGGTTTCAGCACATCATTCCAATTGTTTGCAGAGAATGTAGAACCATGACTCGGCTAGAGCGAGAGCATAAATAGTAAAGGCGGAATTAAAACAATGGGATTGTGTTTGGAGATGAGTCATTGGTAATTGCAGTATGGGCCAAATAATAGTGTTGAGAAATCGTCATGAAAGACGAAACTATAGCTTGATTGTGAAGGTAAACGAAATTGAGTGCGGAACCATTGAAGGAATGGAACCTTGAGACAAAGGGAGCGGAAACGTGAAACCAGGTGGAGAAACCATTTATGTTATTCGTGTAAATTTAAAATGGTAAGTGGAATCAAGTTTTCGAATGCGATATAACCTATTCATTGACACGTGTCTTTTGGTGGTTTCCGAAAACCACTCACGTCACGTTTTTTTTAGGCATTAAGATCCAGAGGATAAAAATGCGTGATATTCAATTTCATCTGTCAGATGGGTGTTGAGTGGAGGTCTGGAACATGATAAATGACCACCGTCGGATCATAAGCAAAGCTGCATGGTCAGAGATACAAGGTGAGGTTGTTTGAACTGTGTAAGATAAAGACTGTGGGGCCTGAATGTTGTGTAACCAGCTCCAAAAATAGAAGAAAAGAGATATCAACGCCCTAGAAATAAGCCACTTCGAGGGGGCAACCTCCAATACATTACATAAATGAACAATTCTTGGATGATACAATTTACAAAACCTCCTTTCTATATATAGGAGTCCATGAGGCCATAATGTAATCCTAGTGAGCCACAATGTAATCCTAGCCAACCTAACAATAATAATTTAAGGGCACAATAATAACAAAATGGGGGTTACAAGGGTACAATAATAACAATAAGGGGTTACACTAACAACAATAAGGGACTATACTAGTAATATAGGGACCTAACATGCTCCTCTCCTTCAAAAAAATGTTGTCCTCAATGCTTGAGTAGCTCTGGGTGCTTCTGTATAAAATTCTCATCCTCCCATGTAGAATCTTCAGTGGGTAAGTTCTTCCACTTGATGAGATACTCTGAAATTGATCGATTACGTAGTTGTCGAGTTCTTGTTTCCATGACCGCTTCAGGTTCCAATATGATTTTTCCTTCCTCATCAAGTTCTGGCAATATTGTTTGAACTGGAAGATTTTCACCTATAACCTTCTTTAAGCACAAAACATGGAAAACTAGATGTACTCGCGAAGAAGCAGGAAGCTCCAATTTGTATGCCATAGTACCAATCTTTTGCAACACCTTGTAAGGACCATAGTACTTTGGCGATAATTTATTATCCTTCTTAGCTTGCTTGAGGGACATTTGTTTATATGGTTGTAGCCGTAAAAATACCCGATCTCCTACATCAAAACTTCTCTCGCTGCGATGTTGATCTGCCTGTTGTTTCATTCGATTTTGTGCCAAATTCAGGTTATCCTTTAAGAGTTGGAGAACTTCTTGCTGATGCTCGATGTGATCTTCCACTCCTTGAACCTTCGAATTTTCCCTTAAAGATGATGTGATCGATGGTGGATGATATCCATAAAGTGCCATAAATGGGGTCATTTTTGCTGCAGTATGGAAGGAAGTGTTATACCACCATTCAGCGAGAGGTAACCACTTGACCCATTGTGTTTTTTTATCAGATACAAAACAACGAAGATATCCTTCCAAACATTTATTTACTATCTCTGTTTGACCATCAGATTGAGGATGATAAGATGAGCTATGAGCTAATTGAGTACCCAAACAAGAAAATAACTCCATCCAAAAATTTCCCGTAAAAATAGGATCTCTGTCACTCACAATAACCCTTGGGCTTCCATGTAGCTTTTGAATTCTGTCCACAAATGTAGTAGCAACTGTACTTGCTTTAAATGGATGAGATAATGCAACTACTTGGTAAGTCTATCAACTACCACCATGATGACATTCTTGCCTTCGGACTTCGGTAAACCTATGATAAAATCCATTGAAATCTCCTCCCAACGTTGAATTGGAATGGATAAACGTTGTAGAAGGCCCGGGGTCTTAATTGTATCCACTTTATTCTGTTGGCAAACCAAACATTCCACCACAAAATTTTGAATATCAGATTTAAGGCCATCCCAAAAAAAATCTTTCTTCACCCTGTGGTAAGTTTTTAAAAATCCTGAGTGTCCTCCTAAAGGAGAAGTGTGCAATTCTAGAAGAATCTTTTGCTTCAGTTGGGAATTCTTACAAAGATATAAGCGATCTTTGTACCATAAGGAATCGTTTTTCCAACTAAATGTATCAGATGTACTAGGATCTTGCTGCAACTTTTGAATGAGTGTCTATACATCTTTGTCCTTCTTCCATTCATCTCTTGCTTCGGTTATCCAATCTGGTTGGATAATAGAAATGGCACAAAGCAATGCTTCCACCTCTTCATTCTTTCTTGAAAGTGCATCTGCAACAACATTAAGCTTTCCTTTTTTGTAGATTATTTCAAAGTCATAACCCAACATCTTTGTGACCCATTTTTGCTGCTCTTCTGAAGATAGTCTTTGTTCCAAAAAGTGTTTTAAGACTATCATGATCAGTTTTTACCTTGAAGTGTCTTCCCATTAGGTAAGTTCGCCATTTCTTTAGTGCATGCAGTATTGCTAACATTTCCTTCTCATAAATAGGTTTCTGTAAATACTTTCCTTTGATTGGACGACTTTCAAAAGCAATGGGTTTTCCTTCTTGCATTAAAACAACACCAATTCCATTTCCTGAGGCATCACATTCCACAATAAAGGTTTTTGTGAAGTCTGGCGTAGCTAAGACCGGTGCTAGGCACATTGCCTCTTTAAGATGTTCAAAGGCCTTAGTTGCTTTAGGAGTCCATGAAATGCATCTTTCTTTAATAATGTTGTTAGAGGTGCTGCTATTCTCCCATAATTCTTAACAAACTTGCGATAATAACCTGTTAACCCGAGAAATCCTCGCAACTGCTTTATGGTTGTGGGGACTTTCCATTCCTTAATGGCTTTAATTTTGTTAGGGTCTACTTTAACACCCTCGTGAGATACAATATGACCCAGATATTCCACCTCTTGTACTCCGAAGAAACATTTGGATGTTTTTGCATATAATTGTTTCTCCTACAATAGTTTGAGCACCCTGTCAACATGTTCAACATGATCCTTCCAAGACCTGCTGTAGATTAGTATATCATCAAAAAATACTAGCAAAAATTTTCTAAGGAAGGGTTTGAAAATGGAATTCATCAGCCCTTGAAATGTAGAAGGTGCATTGGTAAGTCCAAAAGGCATGACCAAAAATTCATAATGACCCTCATGAGTTCGAAATGTTGTTTTTGGAATATCTTCAGTCTTCATTCTAATTTGATGATATCCAGAACGAAGATCCAACTTGGTAAAATAAATTTCTCCATGTAATTCATCCAATAATTCATCAATCACGGGAATGGGAAATTTGTCTTTAATGGTGAGCTTATTGAGCTCCCTATAATCCGGACACATTCACCATGATCCATCCTTCTTGTGTACCAATACTACAGGAGCAGAGAAAGAACTTTGACTAGGTTGAATTATACCCGCCTCTAACATTTCCGCAATCATACGTTCAATTTCGCTCTTTTGGAAGTAAGGATATCTATAAGGCCTGATGTTTGGAGGAACACTTCCTGGAATCAAATGAATAGCATGATCATGATCACGAATAGGTGGGAGTCCTTTGGGAGTTTCAAACACCTTGGTATGATTTTCCAAGACTTGTTGGAGATCTGCCGAAATAGATGATTTTGATGTCGGAACGTCTAGTGAGCATAATTGTGCAATTACGCCTAGTTTTTCTTTCTTTAGAAGCTTTGTCATGAAATTAGAGCTTATTATCCTTCCTGGCTTCCCTTCAATACCCCGTAATTCGATTTCCTTTCCTTCTGAAAAAAATTTCAAGAAAAGTTCTTGAAAATTAAAAGCTACCATCCCCAAATATTGTAACCATTGTACTCCTAGTACAACATCAGCACCTCCCATAGGAATGGAAAGCATTGTACTAGTCAACACATATTCCCCCATGGTTAGCTTGATATTATGGCATTTTCTAGAGAAATTTATAGTTCCTCCATTCGCAACCATCACTTGACATTCTGGTGCTGGGTATAGGAAACAATTTAATTCCTTGGCTACCTTACAATGAATAAAATTATGGGTGCTACTTGAATCAATCAACACTATTACCCTTTTCTTCTTGATATGTTCTGCTATCTTGAGAGTTTGAGGAGTGGTAATTCCTGCGAGTGCATTACATGATATGGTCGGATTCATTTCTTCCTCTTCTATGGCTGGTTCTTGGTGTATATCCTCTTCTTTTTAATTTTCTTTTTCTTCTTCACAATCTATGTAAAATAATTTCTTTTCAGTACACTTATGACCTTTAGTTTATTTTCTATCACAACTATAGCAAAGCCCTTTTTCTCTTTTTTCTTCCAATTGTTGTGGTGTCAACCTTGTAGGTTGTGGAAATCTAGGCGTAGCAACACTTCCTTCTTTATAGAATTGAGTGGTAGGCTTCCTTGTCGCCATAATTTTACATTCAACTTTTCTTGCCAACACCTAATTTTCTAATGAATCGGGTTCAGGCTGTGAACTTCAAGTTGTATGTTTATCCCTTAAAGTGCCTATGAAAAGATCAATCTGTGTTCCCTCTTTGGAATATCGATTACCCTTATATTCAATTTTTGAAATTCCTCAGTATGATGCCCCACTAAACCCTTTTTTTTGCGATTTATCAATTGGCTAAAGAAAGGTGTTAATAATGTACCTCATAATAATATATTCTTAAAGTAAAATTGATGTTGAAGATAAATTTTCTGAGGCAAGCCATCGATACCATACAAATGTATTTTGTTCTAAATGTAAAGTTGCAATGTGTACCTTTTGTGTGTTTTGCACATTATGGAGATCAAAATATTGCTCCATTTGTAGTATCCATGTTACAGGATCCTTTCCATCAAACTTCTTGTTGAAGCCTAGAAAATATCTGCTTCAAACATCGAGGAAAACCACCCGGTCGAGACCTTAAGGCAGCTCCTTTTCCGTTTGGTATGGTGGCTCCTACTGGATTTAAAGGACCAGTTTCCTTGTAACTAAATGGATTGGATTGGATGGGTGGAAATGGGACTAAACTAACTGAAATAAAACTATCTAATTTAAGCTAAATACTGATAAAGAAATTTTAACACTAACCCGGGTAACTATATATGAATACAACTTAAGATTGTTCCAATTCAACAATAACCATGAAAATGTAGTATTAATTAAATTGAAATGTGCAGAAAAAAATAAAGATAACTCTGTTTAAGAAATTAAACAAAGTTATATTAGCATATTGCATTCATCATTGTATACCATTTACATGTAACTATGAAAAATAATGTTTCAATTATACTCAGAAATGATATATAAAAGAAAGCGTTGTGAAAAACCAATATACATATAAATGATAGCAATTTTAAAACGAATATCATAAAGACAAAAGAGATCAACAGTGAACAGATAGAAATACCTCGTTCATCTTGAATACTTTCAAATGCAATCTGATACTCTATCCAGTAACTCTAATGCAAAATCAAATTCCAAGGTACATAAATGCAACACTTTAAAGATAATTCCGCATGAAAATCACCACATGTGATCCTTTTTAAAAATATATAAGACAATGGAGTACAAAAATGTAATCTCCAAGTCCAAAAATATTAAGATCCAGGACCCCTCTCTAAATGCATGAGAGGGGTTTAAATACTACTTAACTAACTCTAAAAATAGTTTATTACAAAAATTAAGGATTCGGTTCAATGACCATCCTTTTCCTAGGCTAAAATACAGTGAAATTAAAACTAAATATATCTATCTATTAACTTGATCTTTAAGTTTGCAGGCATCCAGCATAGTTTTGAGAAGATGCGGTTGACCGACTTCAGAATTCAACTGTCCTGAAAAGACAGAGTCGGCAAGCGTAGGAGCAATCTTCTCCGTAGCATTGATGATACAATTGAGCGCACTGTGCTGACTGTGTGGCTTTACCAAGTACATCCAGTATGAGTCCCAATTCAATCTTGTCAGCCCTTGGATGGATTTTGCTCTTTCTTCTGCCTTTTGCCTCCATTCTGTTTGCAGTTGATTTGCCTGTGGGAGATATCCTGGAACAGTTTCAGGAATTAAGTTAGCTTTGTGTAAATTGTCATTTACACAATCAGTGAGAGTGTTTGCCGCTGTAGCTGCCTCCTCTGCTGCCTTTTCTGCCCTTCTGATTTGTGCATCCCAGTTATTGAACAGTATTTCTTTATGGTTTTCATTAATGATGGGTGCACCAGCTTTTCTGCCTTCTTCTGTCTTTTGCCATGTCAGATAATCATTGATCTTTTCATTAATCAAGTCATAATCATTTCGTAAATCTACGACATGATTTGTGATTTTATCACTCTCTTGGCACAAAGAATTCCATTGCAAGATTTTTTGGCAGAAAACTTCCTCTTGTTGCAGTAGTTGATTGTTCAAAGAGATGGTTTCTGAAATGAATTCTGGAAGCTTAGGATCATCTTTATGCTGATCTTGGATAATATGTATTTGTTTGTCTTTATCAGCCAGGCTTTTTTGATGTCCTATTTTCATTTCTTGAAGTTGTTGTTGTAACTCTTCAAGTTTCAATTGTGCTTCCTTATTGGCCTGTACCTGTTGCAATTGCTGTTGCAGAGCTTTTACCTGTTCTTCTTTTTCATCCAACAAAAGTTGTATCTCAACTGCTTTATCAATTGTTGCAAAAGCATAAGCTCCTATTAATTGAGATAACTTAGTGAGATTATGAGTAGGCTCTGTGGCAGGATCTTTCCACAAAACATCTACTTGTTCTGCTTCAGTAGCAATTGCACTTTCTATTTTTCTCTTTTTCCTTTATCTCTTTACTACTGCTTTGTATTTTGGGCTGTAAAATACATCCAGAGGAGGAATGTCCTCTACATTAAGTACAATTTTAGAGGAGGGTGTGATTGGTATGTGCTCTGTTACTGCGGCTGTGCTGCTTGTTCCTGTGCTCAAAACTTTGGTTGTCTGGACAGGGGTCTGTACATTCTGTCCTTCTACATTAATCAATTGATTAAAGGTTTCCCATTCTTTATCTAACTCAATGGTGACTGGCTGTTGTTGTACATTGGTTGGAGGAGGATTTGTCTGTTGAGAAGTCAAAATTTGTTGTTGAGTAAACTCTTTAGATTGTGCAGAATCTTTAATGGATTCTTCCATTTTATCTTCCTTTTCTTTAGACTTATTGGAGTGTTCAGAATCTCTGTTAGATTTTGATTTAGATTTACCTGTACTTGAACTGTCGTTAAGACTAACACTAGGAGTTTGTTCCCTTGCAAGCTCTAAGCGTAGATTATCCAAAGGAATAGGAATTAGTCTCCTTTCTCTGTAAAGCTTGAATTCCTGGAATTCTTCTGGAGATAGCTGAGCTTGAGCTGAATTCAAAACTTATTTGAATGAATTTCTTGCTTGGAACATATCATCAAAAAGATCCTGTTCCCTGGAAAATTCCCTTACTTTGATTGCATTGGTAAAATTCTTAACAATATCATTTGGGTCGAATAACCTTCTTGAGAATTTGAACAGCTGTAGGCATGTAATGTTGCCTATCTCTTGAAATGCATGACCAATATCAAACAGTGAAAATGTTCCACATTTTATGAGAAATTGTGGCCAAATGCCCTTTTTCTTCTCTTTTAAATCTTTTGTTATACCTCCCTGGCCACAGGTCTGATAAGCAATTTCCCGAGCTACAAGTCTATCTGGAACATATAGGGGTAACACATGGGGAGAAGCATAACTTCCAAAAACCCTAATATAGGTGAAAAATTCTTCTCCAAACCATCTTGCGACGGGGAGAATATCAACCTCTGTTTCTGAGGATAACCTCGGGGCATCCTTATTATACAATGTTCTATACAATGGCAGCATTATTCCATGACAAATTTGGTAAAAATGGGGGACAAACTTAGACTCCCATAGTTCTTTATGGTACACATGAATGGGCAAGGGATCGTGGATAGTCCATTTCCAGCCCATCACAGGGAATTTAGAGACATAGCAGATGGCGTCCATGACATAAGCAGATAAATAAAAAGGCGGATAAACCCGCTGGGAAACATTTCGTTTAGACCGGTAATGAAAAATAGCAGTGGTGAGATTATCGGATAGGATTTTGGCCCAATCTACAATTGTAGAATTAACAACCGCATTCAACAAAGGAAGCCATTCGGGTAATATCATATTTATGTCAGGCTTTCCAAAAAGCCTGCATAACATGGCAGCAGTAAAACAATAAGGAGAGGTAAGTGAACCCGTGTTGTACATACCTTGTTTGTTTTTCTTCAATGGTTCACTTCTTTTGGTCCACTCCTTTGTGCATTCTGCCAAATTTGAGTGTTCTTTGGCAAAATCTTCCATAAATTGCTTGTTGAAAGACGCCTGAGGTTCTGGCAGCTTATACATTAATCTCATATCTTCTATGGTGAATGACCCGATTAGTTCTTCAGATGGAGTTCTGAATTGTCTGTCTGAAATATCTGTGCTATCCAACACCCATCTTACCATGTCTGTGTATGGGAGAATCCTTGGCCTTGCTGCTATTCTATGCAGAAATGAGCAAGCCAAGTCTCTAAGGGTTGCTTCGGACGTATTCTTTGAACCTGCTGTAGCTGCAACTTTTATCACCACAGGGTTTTCATCTTCTAACAGATTATACATTCCCTCCCAAGTGGATATACTGGCATCCTTGTTACAGGAGGTGTCTACATATAGCAAAGCCATCTCTTTGTTTTCAGAATTTGAGCTCTTCTCCTTCTTACCCATAGTGTTTAGCGGAAGCTTTGTATAGTCGTTTGCTCCTTCGTGCCTGCGTTTTACGAATAAATGAGAGTAATGATATAAGAAAGGTGATGAGACTGTTTTGAATGTGAAAGCGGATGAAATATAATTTTAATTGTGAAACGAATTTCAATCTAAACACAATCTCATTTACATTAATAATCAATCCAATCATTTAATATAATCATTAAAGCGCATAACGGATTTGACATATGGGAAGATTGCCTTGGGATAGCGCGCCTACATGAATCTGCGACATTGCGATCTGCGATTTGTTGCGCAATATCGCAATGTCGCAATATCGCAAAATGAAGTTATTGCAGTCATAAAAATACCGCAAAAGCAGAAATTGCGCAATAGCGCAAAAGCGCATATCGCAAAAGCGCAAAAGATATTTATTAATCATTTCTGTTTTCTGCGCTATGCGATCTGCGATCAATGCGTTTTATATATACTATTTTGTTATGGATGCGCTATCTTGTTTAAAGAGCAATTTTATTATAATCTATCATAAACTTAAGTGTTTCTAAATATTCTGTCTAAGGGATTTCTATAGGTTTATGATAGAAAGTTTTATTTTGAAAAGGCAAACAAATCCTAATTGATTTTTTTTTTGGATTTTTAACTAAGGGTCCTCATTTATTTAGTATTATTACTAATAATAAATAAAAGGGGGGTTGTTGCTGGTCACAACAATTGGCGATTCACTGAAAGAAACAGTTATCTCTGAAAAAATAAAATGAACATTCTATCTTTAGTAAGTAAAGGTTTTTAAAGATAATGAAAACTATCTTAGGATAATTCAAATAAAATGTAACCATGAAAAATAAAAATAAAAATCATTTCATAATTTCTTTCTAATTCATTAAGAAATAAAAACATTTTGGGTTATATCAAGCTTTGATTGGTGTTAATAATGAAGTAAGTGGATCTCTCCAAGTTTTGGTTTTATAATATACTCTATCGCCATAGGTATTGCCTCTGTTGCCAGCAAACGTTCATGGTCTCGACAGGGTTACCTTTAAACCATTAACTATTCATTGTCCCATCCAACTAAAATTATGACTTTTTAAAAGATAAATTCATAAGACCTATTATCTCATGTTTTTGTCTTTTATTTTTTTTTATTTTTTAAGAGCCATTGTTCTGGTTTGGCAGCCAGTTAATAACAATGTCATTCACTAGTTATAATTAAACTGAACAAGCTGGCTCATGATGAGACCCCTTGTCTTATATTTATAAGTCATTACCCTGTTTTGGTATGCAGTATTGGTAATGTCAGTTTTATTACTCCTTATGAACATGGTAATTCAGCTCGTAATGAGACATTTTATCTCTTAAAATTTTCGTATAATTTATTAGAATTACATTCTAAAAAATCACAACTTAAATGGATGGGGTGAAATAGTTTTATCCTTAAGAATCAATGGATGACAATTTTCAGAGTTTTTTGAGTTCCAAAACTTTGAAAAAATCTTTACTTTGATAGATAACTTTTCTCTGCTTAATAAACTTATAATGATTTACATTCTTCTCAAGTTTTCAAAAGATCATGAAAATGATTGAAATAATCTTTCAAAGTTTAACATCTTATTTTAAACTATTCAGAAATTGTGATCATTACTTTAAAAATTCTTATTTACACAAAATAAATATTTATAATATTTTCCGAAGAAATTTTCTCAAATAGTAAACAGTCAATCAGAGACTCATAAACAACATTTATTTGCAAAAAACAAAAAAACAATCAAAAACTTTGCAGAAAGAAATATGTACAGTTTAAGAAGGGGTTACCTCCTTATGAAAAGAATTTCTTCAAGATAAGCCCATTTACAGGAAGAGACTCTCTCTTACCTGTTAGATCTTGAAGTATGAATGTATTTGAGCTTATCTTCTCAACGATCTGAAATGGTCCAAGCCACATTTTCTGAAACTTGGTATGTTTACCTTTTTCTTCGTGTGCTTTATCCCATTTCAAAACGAGATCACCAATTGACAAAAATTTTGAGCCGGTAGAACTTGTATCAAAAGAAGATTTTACAAGTTGTTGATGTTTTTCATGAGTAATTTTTGCTTTATCCCTATCTTCTTCTAATTTAAAGATTTGATCATATCTCAATTGAATGGATGAAGAGAGATTTTCTTCAATAAACTGCACTAGGGCTAATGATGGAAGAGTTAAATTTGATGGTATCGCAGCTTCTTTTCCATAAACCAGATTGAAAGGTGAAGTCCCTATTGAAGCTTTTTCAGTGATACGATTAGCCCATAACGCAAAGATTAAAGATTTGTGCCAATTCTTTTGATTTTGATCAACGGTCCTTTTAATAATTTTGATAAGGTTTTTATTAGTGGATTTAGCCAAACCATTACCTTGTGGATAATAATTTGCTGAATATTTTAATTTAAAACCTCTTTTGACTGAAAATTCAATTAAACTATTTCCAGAGAAGTAAGATGCATTATCAAAGACAAGAGCTTGAGGTACACCAAACCTGGTTATGATGAATTGATCTATGAAATCAATAATTGCATCAGAATTGGCTACCTTCAAGGGAATTTCCTCTACCCACTTTGTAAAGTAATCAGTTGCAGTAAGGATGTACTTGTGCTGTTTGGAAGAATGAGGTATTATCTCACCAATAATGTCAAGTCCCCATTGTTCGAATGGTTGCTCAATAGTTACTGGTTGCAAAGGAAAAGTTGGTTTCCTTTGTCTTCCACTTGCAGTTTGACAAATTTGGCACTTCCTTACGTAATCATGTGTATCTTTAAAAAGGGTAGGCCAGTAATATCCAGCATGAATTATTTTGTAAGCTGTGGTATCACCTCCAAAATGACCTCTTGCTGGTCCATCATGCAATTCCTGCAAAACATTTTCAGCTTCAGTCTTTTCAAGACATCTTAATAAAATTGAATCATAATTTTTTCTAAATAACACATTATCAATGATCTCATATTTAATAGTCTTTAACCTTAAAGCGCGTTTACTCTTATAGCTGAGATTAGAAGGAGCATACCCATTTTTCAAGTAATAGATAAGATCAACATACTGAGATTCAGAATCTGTAACACTTATCTGACTTACTTGAATATCTTGATTTGAATCTTGATTTTTTGGTATGTTATGAGCTCCTGCCAATAATCTGCAAAAACCTTGTCCTCTAACAATCTTAGCTGGTTTAATATCAATATCATATTCTTGCAAGGCTGTTACCCAGTTAGCTCTCTTTTCTCCTACTTTTTGAATTAATAATTGCCTCACTGCAGAGAATGGGACAATGATTTTTGTATGTGTCTTCAAGAGAAAAGGTCTGAAATGTTTGATTGATTTAAACACAGCAAAGGCTTGTTTTTCAACATCGGAATAATTAAGCTCAGCTCCTTGCAGATTTGAGCTAAAGAAAGAAATTGGTGCTTCGATTTCTTGATCATTGAGTTGTGTTAAAATGGTTGCATAAGATGTTTCAGTGGCCAGAGTATACAAAGTAAAATCTTTAGAAAAATCCGGGGTATTCAATGCTGGTGCATTAATGATCGCTCGTTTGATTGAATCAAAAGCTTCTTTTTCTTTATGCGCCCATTTGAATATTGAATTCTTCTTGATCATATTTTGCATAGGTAAAACAATTAAAGAAAAATCGGGAATAAATCTTTTAACAAAATTGATCTGTCCAAGAAATGATTGCATGGATTTTTTGTTATGTGGTAAAGAGATATCAGAAATTTCTTTCACTCTATCTGGATCAATATATATACCATATTTTAACACAACAAATCCTAAGAGTTTTCCTTCATCTAAAGCAAAGAAAGATTTCTTTGGATTTAAGGAGATATCAAACCTTCTACATCTTTCAAATATTTGTTTTAAATCATGTAGATGATTAGCTCTCTTTTTTTAAAATACTGTTATGTCATCAAGATAAACAACAACTGATTTATTGATCAGACCTTTGAATGCTATGTCCATGGCTCTTTGAAAAGTTGCTCCTGCATTTATTAGACCAAAAGGCATTTTCTGATAAGCGTAAGTTCCCCATTTTGTTCTGAAAGTTGTCTTCAATCTGTCATCTGGGTGAACTAAAACTTGATTATAGCCCGAAAATCCATCAAGAAAAGACATAAGTTCAGAACCAGCTACCTTTTGAAGTATTTGTTCCATGGTTGGCAATGGGAAATTGTCTTTTAAACATGCCTTGTTTAAATTTCTGAAATCAATACAGATTCTTATATCACCATTCTTCTTCCTTACAGGTACCATATTGGAAACCTAATTAAAGTGCCTGACTGGAAAAATGATTTTGGCTTTCAAAAGTTTATTAAGTTCTGATTTGATTTGACTTTCGAGATTTGGATGGATCTTTCTCAACTTCTGTTGAACAGGTTTAATATCAGGAAGCATTGGAATTGTATGTTGAATAATCGAAGTATTATATGTTTTTAGATCATCATAATTCCAAGCAAAAACATTTTTATACTTGTTCAGCAGTTTAATGAATGCATTCCTTTCCTCTGGTGTTAAATTGAGTCCTAAGTTAACGTTTTGAGGTTTAGAATCAGAACCAAGATTTACTAATTCAAACTTCAAAGTAGAACTTTGAAGTTTCGTATTAGTGACTTTCTTGAATCTGTCTGTAATGTCATATAAATCCTCTAATTTAACAACAGATTTTGGAATGGGGTTTTCATTATCTTTTGAAGCAATTTGTAAATCATGATCATCTTCGTCAATAATTTGCTCATCATATGATTTCTCTGAAGTCATGAAATTTAGAATATCTTGATCATGATAGAATACTCTCCAATTTGTAACATGATCTGGGACAGATGGACGAAAAATCAATTCTACAGAAAACCTATCAGGACTGCAATCTTCAGCAGGTAGGAGTTTAGATGCAACATTAGCTAACAAGTCAGCTGATATATTCTGATTCCTAGGAATAGGAGAAATATTGAATGCTAAAAAATTAGTAGTGAGGTCTTGTACTAAGGTTTGATAGTGTTTAAGATGTCCTGAAAGGCAATGAATAGTATTCCTAACTTGTTTAATGACAATTTCGGAATCACCAAAAACTTTCAAGTATTTAACATCTAACCCTATAGCTTTATAAAGTCCTTAAACCAAGGCTTCATATTCTGCGGTATTACTAGTACACTCAAATTCTAATCTACATGACAGCATGGTTTTCTCCCCATTTGGATCAATTAGGATGCATCCAGCTCCAGCTCCATCACTACATTTCGATCCATCAAAATATAATGACCAAAATAAAGTCTTATCTATTGGCTTATTTACAATTACATCAGAAATATTTACAATTATGGAAGAATCAGATTGTGAAAAAATTTATATCTGAGAAACAAAAGTATTTACAGACAACGGTGATCGAGGAGCCTTGAAATTTCCAAGAAATGATTCAGCAGAATAACCTCCAAGAATATTGTTGTTGAATGCTACAGGTTCATTAGGTTGTTCAAATTCAGTGACGGTGTGCATCATATGTTTTTCTCGTTCAATTTTGATTTGATTTGGTTTCCCTTTGTAGGGAAGCCACATATGTGAATAATCAGTTGAGATATAACCGTTAAGTTTCGCAGACCAGTCCCTGCTCAAGATTAATCCATAGAATTCAGGAATATCAGCAATCAGAATATCAATTCTTTGGACAATCCTAGAATCTGAGGCTAATATGATAGTAACTGAATTGATTTTTCCTACCACTTGGACTTTAGAGTGATCCAACTGAACGATATGAACTGCTGATTTCTGTGGTTCAATATTCAATTTAGCACAGACAGAAGTAGGCATTATATTGGAGGAAGCTCCAGAATCAATCAAACAATTGTGCAGATTTTTATTCTATATCTCATAAGTC